>PVJD01004731.1:58351-130217 GCA_004026545.1 Mormoops blainvillei | reverse complement strand
ATAATGGAAAAAGGCTTCTCAGAGAAGGCTTCCTCCAAAGCAACGGCCTTGGTGAGGGAAGCGAGGCACTACAGCGCACGAACATCCCACAAGCTGCCTCGTAGGTGAGTTGGGCAGCACCTGCATGGCTGAAACCCACCCTAACAGAGCCATTCATTTGAGTTAAGTAACGCCCTTCTCATCTGGGCCCATTTTAGATAGCAGACATTTCGAGGGAGGTCAACCCTTCAGTCCCTGTACTAGTTTCCTATTGCTGCTGTAACAAACTACCAGAAACATGACTTAAAAACAACACAAACTTATTCTCTCACAGTCCTAGAGATCAGAAGTCGAAAATGGGTCAGCAGGGCTGTCGTCTTTCTGGAGGCTCTAGAAAGGATTTATTTCCTCACTTTCTCCTTGACTCATGGCCATCTTCCTCCATTTCGCAAGACCCAGCATAGCATCTTCTAATCTCTGACTATCTGTCTATCTTTTTCTGCTTCCATCATCACATCCCTTTTCTAACTCTGCTTCCTTTGTCACATGTCCTTCTCTACCTTTTATGCTCTCGCCTCTCTCTTATGAGGGCCTTTGTGATTCCTTTGGACCCACTGCAATAACCCAGGATAATCTTCCCATTTCAAAATTCTTAAATTAATCATAACTGCAAAGTTCTTTTTGCCTTGTAAGATAACAGACTCCCAGGTTCTAGGGATTAGGATGCGGACAATTGGGGGATGGCATTATTCTATCTACCACATTTCCCAACGTTTAGTGTGAGAGAATCATGCAATCATATTTCTTCCCAGCTAGGTGACAGGGAAGATAAGTGGAAAGACTCCAGAGCTGGGTTAGAGAAGGCTGGGTACTAACAGGGGGTAAGGAGTGTGGAATTAAGAGGTATAAGTGCCATAGTATGGACTTCAATGACTTTTTTCCTGACTTTATGTGACTAACATTGAAAGGGAAAAAAGCAGTCAATAGAACAGACCCCACCCCCCTTCCCAGATGATTCAGGAAAATAGACTAAACAAATTCTGGTATTTTTCTACAATGGGATATTACTCTGCCAATAAAAGGAATGTGCTACTGGTACATTAAACAACACGGCTGAATCTGAAAAATACTCTGAGTGGAAGAGGACAGACACAAAAACTGTATTCTGTATGATTCCATTTATAAGTCCAACAACACAAAAACTGTTACATACTGGGGAAAACAAGAAGAATTGTCTATGAGAGTTGGGAATTGACTGGAATGAAGCATACAAGAATGTTCTTGGTGACAGAAATGTTCTAAATCTTTACTGAGGTCATGGGTACACAGGTGCATACATTTACCAAATTGTACACTTAAGATCTATGCATTTCTCTGTATATAAATTTTGCCTCAATTAAAAGAATTTTTTAAATAGTTAAACATAGAGGATTGATTGAAGGACTCCAACACACATGTAATTAGATTTTATAAGATGAAAACCGAGGAATGTTGCCAAGGCAATATTCAAAAAGGAAATGGCTGGGAATTGATGAGAGATCATGAATCCTTAGACTGAAAGTGTATACCAAGTGCCAAGTAGAATAAACAAAAACAAATTCCCACTTAGACACAGCACGAAAAATTGCAGGATACTAAAGATAAAGTCATAAACGTTCTCCGTGAGAGAGATAGAGACAGAGATACAAAGAGAGAAAGAGAGATGAGATTTTCTACAACAATATGCTCATTACACTGGCGGAGAGGTTAGCATGTCCTCAGTTCCCTAACCTTCAGCGACTCTACACCACTCAGGCAGAGGCCTTTCTGCCATCACCCCCCAGTGAGCAGCCCTGAGTCCAAAAGAGCTCTCCCCTCCCCCAGCAAAGGCCCTGGTTCCGACACAGTGGAAAATTCTCCCTAGTTCCAGCTTCCTGGGCAAGTGACACCCAGAAACAAGAAGTGCTTACAGAGAGGAGTGAGCCTGAAACCTCACACCTGGGTGCGATCGGATTGCCCCAAGGAAGGCTGACTGCACAGGCAGGCTCTGCTCCTGGCCCAGGTGCTGTGTGGGAGGCCGGCGGGCTGACCCAGAGGGTTGTCTCCTCTACCTCTGGCAGGTCACACTACAGAGACGCAGAGGTGGGTGTTCTGGTACAACCCTTCCCACAAGCAGATGACAGGGAAGGCCCCTGGGGTCTGGGAAGAGGCATAAAAAGGATCTGTAGCAAAAATATTCTCACTTTAAAGATGCATGTTCTTTTTGTATCTTATTCCATACTTTTTCATACTCATTTGACTGTAAAAATCTTTGCCCCATCTCTTGACTGTACATACCTCCAGTGCATATGATACCCTCCCACTGAGGGTACATGTAACTGGGTTAAAGAAGCTGGGGGGTCTCTCGGGACTCCTCCTCCCTGTACTTGTACAGCCACCCCCTGTACTTGTTCGCATGCCCGCTTCTGCCCCCTAGCTTGGGGCTCCTTCAGTTGCTGCTCGTGGATTTATACTCGGCCATCTCTCAGGGTCAGCGGCGCTGGTAGCTTCTTCAACCCAGACACCCCCTGTACTTCAGAGGAAGACTTCCTTTTGAAGTCCTCAGAATCCCATTTCCCAGCACCAGTGAGGAGAGGGGATCATATCTGATACCATATCCCAAATTCATTGCCCTGGGGGACAGTGTCAGAGCAGGCCACCCTGGCTAGGCTCCTCCCCCCAACATTTGTATCTGATAATCCTGGCCAAAGAGAACACCTAGGGCGGCTGGAAAGAAGAGAATTGCTGTGGGGTGGGTGAAAGCCATGAGAAGAGCAACAAAAGAATAATTTACAAACAGGGATGTAGCCAGAAAAGGCCTGGCAGAAGAGACATAATTGCAGGCACCCAGCCCCCACATCTGTGTGGGCTGTTTCCACGGGGGGCGCCAAAGTATTCAGCTTAGGTGGGAAAGACCCCTCCCACCTAAAGTTGGTCCTCACTCAACCAAGAGCTGACCTACCTCTCCAGAGAGGAGCAAACTCAGTTGTTTGGGCCCTTCAAACAGACCAACTATTGGTCAATTTTGCAAGAACACTTGTTCAAATCATTGCTGACTTAGAATGATTTCCTCTCGACTCCAGTAGTGGCAGCCTGGAATTTTCCATGACACAAATGATGCCAGCCAAGAATTTCTCGAAATCAATGGTCTCCAAAGTTTTTCAATCATTTGTCTCAATTAATAAAAGTTTTAGATGAATTCCCAATATACGTACATTTAAGGGTTTATAAATTATATAAACTGTACCTGTCTATTAGTATATTATAAAGCAAACACAAACATAGGCATTTTGAAAGGATGAGCTGAAAGCTAAATACAACTGGAAGGTCTACTGTTTATTTCCCTACTCCAGTCAACGATCAGATACAACCCAGTTTAGAGGCCATAGCTGTTAGCCTCATTGTCTGTCACTCTTCTGTTTTCCCTTAAACTTTGTTGGAGGTGCCAGGCCTCTGCTCATCCACCCATTTCATATGTGCCACTCAAAATGTGAATATCTTCGTCACTTGGATGAATGTGTCTGAGGTCTGAGGATGGGAAGAAGAAATGAGAAGATTAATCCTTGCCCTCAAGCTTAAAGGATCCGCCTACACATTCTGCAGCAATTCAAAGTGCCTAGGTGACAGCTGTGTGCCTGGCACTGTGTTGGGCACTGTGGGAAATACAAGGATGAACTGGGAGGACAGCATGCTCTCTGAAGCACTCCATCTCCACTACTGGAAGGGAAGGGTGTGCACATAACTCTGATTTGGGGCAGCTAGTGGTAAGAGAAGTACTGGATCATGGGAATATGACAGGAGAACTGGGAGACAGTGGGGTCTGAGCTGGTCTCCGAAGGATAGGCAGGACACTGACATATGGGATGGGGGGAAATGGGACTCCCAGCAGTTTGGCTCAATGACTCCAAACTTAAGGTAATAAAGCATATTAGTAAAGTCGAGAGTTTAGGAATATGAGGAGAATCCAGCAAAGAATTGAGAAGAAACAATGAGGGGAGAGGAAAACTCACAGGAGCATGAAGTCCCTGAATCTAGAGACAGAATAAAGCTCCAAAAAGGAAGTGACTGCCTGTGTTGAATGATGCTAATAGTCCAGTAAGCTTGGGAGTGAAGAGGAACCATTAGATTTAGCGATAGGAAGGTCATTGGTGACAGTGGCAGGAGTGGGCCCTATGGAAGGTACTGACAGAAACCTGATTAGAGTCGGCTCTGGGGAGAGTTGGATACATCGAGAATAGACAACTCTTCCAAGTGCACCCTACAGTGTTGTT
The DNA here is from genome assembly GCA_004026545.1 of Mormoops blainvillei. Taxonomy (NCBI): domain Eukaryota; kingdom Metazoa; phylum Chordata; class Mammalia; order Chiroptera; family Mormoopidae; genus Mormoops; species Mormoops blainvillei. Next base: position 125,949 of record PVJD01004731.1, on the reverse strand, counting down.
AACTATATTGGGTACTAACTATGTAGTATGGTATATTTAAAAGTTACTAAGAGTAGAGCTGGATCATTCTCACCATACACCAAAAAATGACTATGTTACCTATGTGAGGTTATGGATATGTGAATTATCTTGATCTTGGTAATTACTCTACAATAAATACATATATCAAATCATCACATTGTATACTTAATTATATTTGTCAATTATTCCTCGCTAAAATTAAAAAGAAGAATAGACAACTCTTTTGAGGAGTTGTGCTTTAAAAAGAGAGAAAGTCGGAGTGGTAGTTGGAGGAGAAAATGGGAGTCAAAAGAAGTATTTTTTTTAATATAGAAGAAATAAAACTATGTTGGAGGGATGCTGGGAGTGAAGTAAGAGAGAGCAACAATTTGATGATGCCAGAGAGAAGTGCTGAACCAATGCCCTTGAGTAGACAAGGGCAGAGAAGGTCTCATGCACAAGTACAAGGGCTACAGACCTTGCCTGTATCATTCACCACTGAATCACCAGTACATTCTCATTAAATATTTAGTGGAAGGCCTAGTATCCCGCTGAGCTCAAACACGTTTTGGGGGAATGCTAGCAAGTTATTAGCTGGCTCAGGCATGAAGTGGGTAGGACCTTATTTAAATGGTACAAAAAAAAAAAGAAAGAAAGAAGAAAACAGAGAAAAATATACTATTTTCAAAGGAGGAATATTAGTAGTAACATTGATATAATTGATTATGGGTGGGTGCAGTCTCATGCTGGCAACCTGAAGAAAAATTAAATTTCTATAAAGCAAATCTAGAAAGCCATTTAGTGCCCAAGCAAGTTGACTTCTTAAGTCACTCTGGTATTTCCTCCATTTCTGCCAGTCAGTGCTCTCCACATTCCTCCTCTGTGTTCCAAGGGAACTAACAGCCTTTCTCTGTAATCACCACATAGGCAAACAGCCAGTGGATGGGTGGGTCCACTCCTGGTCTAGTCAGCACCCAGAGTGCAGTCAACACGGCTACCCACCAGAGGCCATGCACTGAGCAGCGTCCGCCAAATGGGGAGACCATGGTGCACAACTGAGTACAGGAGAAAGAAGATTCAAAGTTGATTTACTGGATGGGAAAGACGAGTCCATTGGAAGAGTAAAATGGTTGGAAAACATTTAGAAGAGCTATTTTGTAGGAGGAAGGAAGATGCTATGTTCAGTTTTGAACAGGTATGGTTTGAGAAGATGGCAGCACATCCAAGCGATGGCATTCGAGGGGCAAGACTGGAGTGTGTATGGAGGTCAGGACTGCACACAGATACGAGATTCAGTCAAGCAGATGTGATCATTCGTCCAACTGTTGAGCATGTGTCTGTCATAGGTTCTAGAACTATCCTAGGTTCTCGAACTGCAGCAGTGATCAGAATAAAGTCTCTGCTCTTGCATGACTTATCTTCTAATGTCCAAAAGCTTCAAAATAAATGACCCTTTGCACAACCTCCCACGTTATTCCCTGTGTCTTGTATGGCCACAGAGAGAAAAAACAAGGTTGAAGTCATGTAAATTGGGAAGACAAAAGATGGTGAAGAAGAAAATAAGGCAGAGAGGGCACCATTATAGAAGAACAGGGAACCAAGAGAATGTCATTCCATGGAAACCAAAAGAGGAGTAAGTTTAAAGAAGGAACTGCCCTGACCAGTGTAGCTCAGTTGGTTAGGCACTGTCCTACAAAGCCAAAGGTCACTGTTTTGATTCCCAATCAGGGCACATTCCTGCATTACAGATTTGGTCCCAGGGCCGTGGACTAGAGACAACTAATCGATATTTCTCTCCCCCTCTCTCTTCCTCCCTCCCTTCCCTTCTCTCTAAAAATAAATAAATAAAATCTTTTTAAAAGAGGACTTCCAGTCAAGATGGAGGCATAGGTAGAGATGTCTCCTTGTGCAACCACAGAATTACACCTAAACTTCAAAACAAATAACACCCAGAACTGTCAGAAAATCAAACTGTATGTAAGTCTAATAACCAAGGATTTAAAGAAGCTACATTCATCCAGACAGGTAGGAGGGATGGTGATGCAGAGAGGCGAGAAGACACGGTATGGCATAGAGAGGCAGCGGCAGCAGTGGAATGGGTGGTTCCACATTCATGTGTGGTGGATAAAAATAGGGAGGGATACCTTGGGAGCAAGTGATCCCAGCCACAGGTCAGACCACAGAGCCCAGGGTTCCAGCTCCGAGAAGGTAAATCCCCATAACTTCTGGCTATAAAAACCAGTGGGGGCTGAGGCAGAAGAAAATGCCAGATTTTCAGGAGACTCCGCTTAAAGGGCCCACAGGTCTTAGAATGTACACAAACCCACCCACTCTGGGATTCAGCACCAGAGCAACAGCTGGAAACATGCCAGTCACATACAGCAAGTGGGTAAAGTGACTGGAAATGGGGTGAGTGCCGGGCAAACCTCCAGAAGCCAGGAAGCAGCATTCTCCCCTCTCTGAACCCACCTTCTACACAGAGCCACAAAGCAGTGAAGTAGGTTGCCTGACCCTGGCAATCACCTAAGGCTCCACCCCACACAATTTACAAGTGCCATTTCTACAATAGGCCACTCTATTAAGACAGAGAATCAAAGCAGCTCTACCTAATACACAGAAACCAACACAGGGGAGCTGCTAAATTGAGGAGACAAAGAAATATGGCCCAAATGAAAGAACAGAACAAACCCCCAGAGAAAAATGAAACAAAGTAGAGATAACCAACCTATCAGATGCAGAGTTCAAAACGCTGGTGATCAGGGTGTTCAAAGAACTAACTGAGTATGACAACAACATAAAAAAGACCCAGGAAGAAATGAAGGTTACACTAAGTGAAATAAAGAAAAATCTACAGGGAATCAACAGTGAAGGGGCGAAGCCAGGATTCAAATCAACAGTTTGAAACATAAGGAACAAATAAGTATTCAACCAGAACAGAATGAAGAAACAAGAATTAAAAAAAAACAAACCCAAAAAGGAGACTAATATAAGAAGACTCTAGGGCATCTCCAAATGTACCAACATCCAAATCATAGGGGTGCCAGAAGGCGAAGAGGAAAAGCAAGAAATTGAAAACCTATTTGAAAAAATAATGAAAGAAAACTTCCCTAATTTGGTGAAGGAAATAGACATACAAGTTCAGGAAACACAGAGAGTCTCAAACAAGGTGGACCCAAACAGGACCACACCAAGACACATCATAATTAAAATGCCAAAGGTTAAATATAAAGAGAGAATCTTCAAAGCAACAAGAGAAAAGCAGACAGTCACCTACAAAGGAGTTCCCATAAGACCATCAGCTGATTTCTCAAAAGAAACTTTGCAGGCAAGAAGAGACTGGCAAGGAGTATTCGAAGTGGTGAAAAATGCAAGGGTCTATAACCTAGATTACTCTATCCAGCAAAGCTATCATTTAGAATGGAAGGGCAGGCAAAGTGCTTCTCGGACAAGGTAAAGCTAAAGGAGTTCATCATCACTGTCATTATTACATGAAATGTTAAAGGGACTTACTTAAGAAAAAGGGGAAGATCAAAACTATGAACATTAAACGGCAACAAATTCACAACTATCAACAACTGAATCAAAAAAACAAACTAAGCAAACAACCAGAACAGGAATAAAATCATAGATATGGAGATCATTTGGAGGGTTATCAGCTGGGAGGGAGCAGAGGGAGAATGGGAGGAAAGGCGTAGGGATTAAGAAGCATAATTGATAGGTACAAAATAAACAGGGGAATGTTAAGAATAGTATAGGAAATGCAGAAGGCAAAGAACTTATATGCACAACACGTGGGCATGAACTAAGGGAGGGATTACTGGAGGAAAGGGGAGTGCTGGGAGGACGGGGCAAAGGGGGAAAATTGGGACAACTGTAATAGCATAATCAATAAAATATATATTTTAAAAAGCAACTGTACACCTGGAGTGGGAGGGGAAAGAAGCAATCAATGTCCAATGGGTCCAGGCAAGTAGCTTAGAAAAGGCCATTGAATTTGACATGAGCTGGCCATTGGTCTGCTTCTAGCAATGAGTTTTGATCTAGACTGTGTATCAGAATCACCTGAGGAGCTTTAAGACATGCAGGTACCTGAGAATATTTGGGTTATAGCTCTCAGAAAAAGGAGGGAATAGAAAAAGGTTCATAAATCTTAAAAACTTACCAATTTACACAAAGAAAAAAAGACCTGGAGATGCCTGACGCAGATGGCCTATATGATTTTCAACTGCCTGGGTGACTTAAAGATACAGGTAGAGTTGAGAAACATTGTTTTAAATAAAGGAATTTCAGCAATAGAAGCTCGATTGCAGAGAATAAAAAAAGAGGGTCTTATTATTTATTTTATTTTTTTTTAGTAGACTAGCAGTCTTAACATCAGACATAGATGTTTAGCCTCAGTCTCTGGCCCTGCTGTGTGATTTAACCTCCTTGTGTCTTATCTGTGAAATCGGGATAGAAATACTTGCTGTGCCCAACTCTCAGTTTCCTTGGGAGGTCAAGATGGGATAATAGATGTGAGAGTACTTTGAAAAAAGATTGAAGTGTTATAAAAATGTAGGATTTATACAGTTGTCAGCCCCCCCCCCCAAGATGGCCCTAAAGATAGTGATAATCAGCTGTAAAGACCTCTGTGGAACCAGCATCCCTTTCCGCACTGAGCTCACAAAGAGAGGGCCCTTTGATGAGCGCTCCCAGCCACTATCTGAGGGTCTGATGCTGTGGGCAACTCCCGCTTTTTCACAGCTTGCCTTGCACAGGATCTATAACAGATGCCATTTCCATAGTCTTGCAAAGCCTACCAAAAATTGCTAAATACCCAGCCATCCAACACTGAAAGATACTCCTACAAATATTAAAAGTAATTTTAATGTTATAAGGTCCACATTTCCTTGTCAATCCTAATTATTACAGCAAATGGGGAAGGCAGAGAGAAATTGAGACACCTGTGAGTGCAGGCAATGTTGCAGGATCACAAAAGCCTAATTCCCCCAGCAGATGGGGAAGGATTGCCCAAGATCTGAGCCAAAGCCAGTAGTAGAATTCAGTTACACCTTGGGGACTACTTCATGGACCTGGATATGCCTACCTATATATAATATATCATGCCAGGATCCAAAAAAGTAGCAATACTCTTAAACTTCTACATTCTGACTGTCCTTGAGGTAGCACCTGCCCCCAGGTGAGCAGTGGTACTTGTTTGTGGTGACTGACTAAGTTCCAAGAGGGAGGTTTTTTTAAATCATGGATGATCATAGATGTGAAGAGTAATATTACAATATGCTTCCTGCCCACTTTTTGTTTGATACCTTTCCTCAGTAAAAAATACGAGAAATATAACTCTTTGTCAAGGAAATAGCATACATATGGTTGAGTTCCTTTTTTCTAATAAGCAACTTGAACTTAAGGCAAGAATAAAAAAATGGGCAAACTTCTACATGGGAATTGAGCCAGGTGTCAGATAACTGGTGTTAGCATCAGAGATATCGTGGGAGGATCAGTTACCCTTCTCTCGCTTCTGAGCCTACCTGGCTCTTTCTACTCCAGTTTCTATGAGGGAGAAAGTGCTAATGACATTCTTGATCTGCCTGCAGCTCCTAGGATACTCTCTGCCCAACCTCATCCACCTATGGAAAGGCTTACCTCGAAACTGTCCTCAAAACAGAAGTACAGACGCCCAAAGTCAGACACTCCCTTTTCTTACACCACCTCCAACGGGTCACACAGGTGTCCAACCTGCGGCCTGCAGGCCACATGCAGCCCGGGACAGCTGTGAATGTGTCCCAATACAAAATTGTAAATTGCCTTAAAACTTTTTGAAATTTTTGTGTGATTACATGTCACAATGTATTTAACATGTCCAAGATAACTCTTCTTCCAGTGTGGCACAGAGACACCGAAAGGTTGGACACGCCTAACTCTTAGACCCTTTTGCATGTAAAACTATAAAACTGAACAAAATAGGATTTTGAAGCTAAGATATAAAAGACTTTTCACAAGATTATGTCAATCCTTTCATCCACTGGAAAGTCGCTTTCTTGTGTTCAAACATCCTTGTAAGAAGCAAACCATGAGAAGAAAGGGGTACAGAAGCCAAAGTGGGTACCACATCCCTAGCTTTTTAAATGAGGAGCATCCACTTCAAAGAAGCATCTTTCATTCCTCCATATACAGACTCTAATCTTCCAGCATGGGAGGCACCAAGATTTGGTGAAAAGAGAAATAATTGTGCAGTCATTTGGTCCTATTTTAAAAAGCTGTTGTGAACTTGTCTGAGTTACTTAATCTCGCTGAGTTATTTTTTCCCCATATCTACGGAAATGAACAAAAATGTTATCATACCACATTACTGTGAACATGAGTTGATACAGAACATGGAAGTCCATGATCTAAAACATGGGATAGCTCAATCTCCCCCCTCACACACTGAGTCTGAGCTCTTCAATATGCGGAAGTCCGGTGAACGCTCATCCCTGTGAACTCCCCATGAGCACAACACAAAAAACCCCAGGGAGGCGTGTGTACTGATAATTGGGAGAGGGGGGCAAGAGCCAGGGTAGGGGATCCTTGTCAGTCCATCCTTCAACAGTTCCTACCATTTCCTCTGTGGGAGCAGCACTCACCAATAAATCAGCAAGTGGTAATGCACTCTTTAAAATTACATGGAAATTTTACCATTTTCTGTTATACAAAAAGTGGGTTTTCTCCCCTGCTATCAAAGATATGTTGTTGACAATTACAGTTGCAGAAGTACAAGGGACAAAAATTGCAAAAAAACTCAGGATGAAGGCTAAAATTAGATTTCTTTTTAAACACCTCCCCTGAAGGTACCTAGGGAATGTCACTGCACCTGCTCTAACCATGGTGATTTCCTGTACCAGTCAGCGCAATAAAAGGACACAATAGACACAGAATAACTTAAAACCTAACTGTAAGATTATTTTTCAAGTAGCTTCTCCAAGCATAATGCCTTAGCTTCTAGAAAAGTAATTGCTGCAAACATTTGAAAAGTCGAAATTCAATGCAAGGACCCAGGAGATTAACACAATTGAACATAATAGCTCCTTCCAACCCATTTCCAAGGGACTGGGCCGCAAACAGCCTTAAGATGTCTTTCCAAACATGTTTTATTTATTCAATGAAGAAAAGGCTATTTGAAGTTCTTATATTCCTTTCACACAGAAATGCTTCACTAGGCTTTAAGGAAAGCATTCGTCTGTAGGTGAAAAAAAGTAATTCCTCAGCTTCTAGAAAACATATACATTGCAAACATCTGAAATGTTAAAATATTATGCAAATGTCTTTTGCAAATATAGGCAAAAACCTTGAAATTAATATCATTTCAAACTGGTCTCAGAGTTTATGTTTAAAAACTTAATACATACACCTATGCTGGTGAATGCACAAAGTATCTCTGAATGGCAACAGTAGCTGTCTCTACAGAGATAAAGATAAGAAGGAGTTTTACTGGTCAGAGTGCACCCTTCCTGTGCTTTATATCTGTCCTATGTGCATGTGTTAATATTAATCTAGCTGACTTAACCAATTAATTTAATTAAACATGGTCTCTCCAATAGGCAAGCCAACTCATGCATCCCAGTTGAGGTAAATGATCTTTTTCTCGAATCAGTTGGCACCTTCTCCCAATGCCTGGACCTCAGACACAATGTAGAGAAGTTCCCTGCCTTCTTTCCACACTGAGCACCGCCTGTGCTGGGCACTGTGCTGGCACTAAATGACACAATGAAGATAAGATGCTGTCTCCTGCCTGTCCCCGCAGGGTGGGGGGCCCTCCGTCCCCAGGTTCCAGCCCTACCCAGCATTCTCCCAGCCCCAGGGAAGTCCACTGCTTTTCAGATGCACCATTCTGGTCTTTTTCTTGTTGTCCCCACCTCTCCACCCTTGTGATTAAATAGCTTTTTTCAAAGAACCCAATGTGCAGTCTTTTCCTCGGTGACCCTACAATGACGAAGGAAGAAGATTTAAGCCCCTGTCCAACTGGATCCTGGAATACCAAATGGAACACACTGAAGTCACTTGCTGAGGAAACCTGGCAAGTTATTTAAACTCTCTGAGCCTCATTTTTTCATCTTGAAATGGTGGCAGTCCTCCTATCCTCAGAGGGGTGAAATAGAGAGTGAATGAGCTCAGATATGTAAATTGCCTAATATAATGCCCAACACAGCAGATATGCGATAAATGCAAAATGACATCATCATCCTCGGCACTATTAAGTGGTTCTCCCCGCCAGAGGATGAGGCTTTCTACCTTCCCAGGCACACACACGCCTTCCCGGCTCTCTGTCGCAGGACCTGCTTACAAGCAGTTATGCAAAAGCGGGAACGGTGGGCTTTACAGCTAAAGAGGCTTTACCTCAAGCAAGTCTGTAACACCAGTTTCTGCCGCTATAAAGCGGGGATAATTACGCCTTCCCTACCAGATCGGGGCGAAGATTACCAATAATGTTCAAAAAGCACCTGGCCCGCAAGAGCTCTCTGCACCTTGACCGTCTTCCCTTTACTCCAAGAGGGCTTACCTAGTCGCTGGCCTCAACGCGCCCTCCGCTCCTTGACCCGCACGTCTTCGCTCAGCCCGCTGCCCTGCCTGCTGTCCCTGCCCATCTTCATCTCTGGGCACTTCCGTGCGTCATTCTAGTCTCAGTTCCATCTGAGAGCTTTTGTGAAGCTTTCTTAGACCACAATGGCTTTTCCAACCTCTGAACTCATAAAGTATTTATCTTCTGGGAGGAAGCAGGAGGTAGAAACCCAGAGGATTCCAAGATCTTTCCTCTGCGGCCCTTGTTAGGTCTACCAGAAACTAAGAAGTCAGGCAATAATGTGCATAAAGAACTCCAGTGACATGTGGCCAAAGAGCAGCTTCCCAATGGACTCCCCTTGCGCTCACTGGACTATGATCTCTGTGTTGCCTACGAGGGGTCATTTGCCCTTCCAAAAATCAACCCCGATGCCTTATTTGGGAGTGTCTCATAAAAGAAAGTGGGTAGTTGGTTCACTGATACATTAAGGCACACTGGGGCTTCTAGCATGTGGACAGGCTGGTGAGCCACTGGGCGCAACAGCTGACATCCGCAAGAGTGGCTCCTGTTTCCATCTCCGTGTAGGCCTGGCTCCGGCTCTCCTGCATCCAATCGGCGCAATCAGATCGAGCCTCTCTGTAAACACTCGATGGCCTGGGCACCACTGCTGTAGAGTACAGAGCCCTCTCCCTCGCATGTCTCCCAGGACCCTTCACAATCTGACCTCAGTTTCCTTTTCAGGCTCTTCTTTCGTGGCCGTCACCTTATGCCTCTTCCTCTTCCCTGAGCCCACCATTATCTTGTCTGCCTCCTAGTCTCCCGTCCACTTGGAATGTCCTTTTTCAACTTCCTTACCTAATGGATCCCATTCGTGCTTTACAACCTCGCTCAGATTTTGCCCTCTCTGAAGAATCCTGCCAGCCTCTTGTGGGCAGCATTCATTCCCAGTTCTCTCAGCCTTCGACTGCTGAGTTCCTCACATGGACGGGCACTTGCTTACTCTTCACTCCCTGACAAGACCATATGCATTACAAGGTCAAGGGTGATTTTTATAGCCCCTGTATCTACCCAGCATGGTGTCTGATAACCAATACATTTTATTTAATAAATTAAAAGAAAATAAATTAATGAATCAGGCTACCTTAACAAAAGACACCATCCCTCCCAGCCTTTATTTAATAAATTAAAAGAAAATAAATTAATGAATCAGGCTGCCTTAACAAAAGACACCATCCCTCCCAGCCTTGCCCACCCATGTGGAGAAGTTACTCTTGGTTGGTAAGGAACTACATACATCAACAGACACTTGTTTGCAAAGGGTGGGCACTCATGGAGGTGGGAGGGGGAAGCACCATGTCCAAAATAACTCCCCTAAAAAACATTACATCACAGGGACTTTCATTTCTGTATTTCTTCTTTCCATCCTCCTATCCTCTTGTACAGGTCTAATTTAGTGCTTTTAAAAAAATCATAATTAGTTTTTAATGTACTAAAAAGCTATAATCCCAAGCATAAAAAGCCCCGTGTCCAGCAGCTGCAGTTGCTCTTTGAAGCACCATCCCCTGGACTTTTCCCTCTGGTAATTACTGAGCAATCCACTTTCACCTGTAGGCCTAGCATCTGTGGCAAGGATTCCTGCCTGCCTGTTTATTTTCCGGCCAATTTAGTTCCTTTACATCATATGACTTTCAGTGACCCACATGCAACATGGGAATCACCCCAGTAGGACTTTCCTTAGATGGTTCACGGAGGTGTGCTAAGCATAAGTAACATATAAATTTTTAAATCCAGGCAGAATGAGTTCATATCACTGGTCCCAGGAAAGCCTATAATACTTTTTTATAAGGGGAGCTGAGGAACTTGTTAATCTTTACCATTTTGTATAGGAAAATGCCTCACCAAGTACAACCTTTCCTATGCATTTTTTAGTGGAACATGGATGGAACAGAGAAATACACTAAAAACTTGCCCTAGCTATTTAGCTCATATTTATTAACTGCTTAATACAGGTCAGGAGCTGGGCCAAGGCCTTTACGTGCTTTGTTTAATCTTTCCGCAACCCTGGGAGGTTTTTATTCTGACTACAGATGAGGAGCCTAACGCACAGAGAGGGTGACAATGTACCCGAGGTCACATAGCCCACGGGTGCCAGAGTAAGTTTTTAAAGTCAAGTCTGCTGGCTCTGGGGCTGGAAGGTGTAACCATTACCCTGGGCCCGTTCCTTGACTTCTTGGTCAAGGAGAGTTTTCCCAGCATGTGTAATTCCTAAACAGCTCTCATAAGATCTTAACTCCTTTTGGCATTTTTATACTATATTCGTAAGATCTTCTGTCTTTAAAAAAAACTATAATAATTATTCGAAAATATGGTTCAAGTATTCATCATGTATAGAAGTAAAGACCTTTTCTAAAAATCTTTAAATAATAAAATGCCCCATGGGGAAAAGATTATTTGTGTCCTCTTGACCCACATTTTTAGATTTTTGTATAAAGTGTCTTCAGAGGGCGCAAATGGCCGATTCCCTTGGTCACTGGAAACACACAATTGCATTCGGTGTGTCACTGTCCATAACCAGAGAGATGTGTTTCACAGGGGAGCTCACCTATTTAGTGAGCGTGCCCCTGATGAGACAGTTGCTGGGGATTATGTAGAAACAGGGAGGAAGAAGACACAGCGATGGCTCTGGCCCTGCAGGAGCTTACGGCCCAGGGGCTCTCTCTTTGGAGGATTCAAAGCCCACAGACAGACCATAGCCAATTAGATCCACCATTAGATCCACCAAAGCCAGGAAGACAAGAAGTTCAGGAGAGAAAGAAATCATGACCAACTTGGAAAACATCAACTTGCTTTGCTGGAAAAGGCTCTTGAAGGCCAGCCTCTCCTCCCCAGCTTCTTTCATTCGTGCTTACTGACTCGTACTGAGAGGGCCAAGCCAAGAGCAAAGCAAGCGTGGAGGAAGCCACAGCTATTTGCAAGGGAAAGAGATCACAAAACACGTGGCTTGCTTCTGAGCAACAGCCTGACTGAAAATGGATTAATTTTCATTTCCAATGGATATCAAAACAGGCAGCATATGAATATGCTAAAACAAACTGAAGGTCAAGGAATACAAAGCATTTGGCAATGAGCCTCCTTTCCACCCACAGAGGCAGCCTCTGTCACCTGGTTCTTGGGTTCCTTCAAAAGGGAGTTCTGTATTTATAATGGACAAAGTTTACAATGCTTTCAGCTTCTAGGCCTCTCAGGACTAAATTAGACGGTGCATACTCAAGGCCTGGCCACAGGGATGGGTCAGAAAAGTGGAGAATGCAGGGTTGAATCAGGGAGAACTGCTCCGGGCCTGGTGAACTCAGGGCCTAGCCCTACGGGTCACATGCTGTGTGCTGGGGCGGCTAGGCTTTGGAGAGAAGAGGGGGAGCCAGTACCTTATGAAGCACTACCCATCTTTGGGAGAGGAGCAAAGTATGTAGTGAGCATAGGAGGCAGGTGAGAGTTTCTGGAAAATTCCAAGAAGGTTTAAGTACTCACAAGTCAGGTGGGGCCAGCTGCTGGTTAGGACTTCCTCGCTAGGGTAAGGTGGAGAGTGCTACCCCATTGGATCTAGGGCAGTGCCTCCTTAGTGAAGAGAGAAGCTTTTAATTGTCTGCCTTCCTAAAACTACTCTCCCTGCGTCTCAGAAACTCCCAGCTGGTGTGTATCCTCCAGAACACAAATCCAGTCATTAGTCTCCCTATTCTGTGATATATTTATAAAGTAACAAATGGTCCATTAAACTAAGTTTGGGCCTCTGTCTATCCACAGCCACTTCCCCACCTGCCCCCTCAGTAGGAGGCTGTTGAAGTGGGCTGCAGCCTTCCAACCTCAATTCCGCTCCCTCCACCGCCACCCCTACTCTCCTCCCTCTCCCGCTCCTCCCTCGCCCCTCCCCCGGTTATTTGGGAGATTAGAGTTCATTAATTAAATCCTGTGCTTAGATCGAACTGTAACATTATTCCAATCACATTTATCTTGCAGGCAGCGGCGGAGATGGCAGCCTCGCTGGAAACGCGCGGGGGAGCCTGAGCCTGCGGCCAGAGACGCACAGAGCTGCGTGCTCCGGTTTGGCCCGCAGCGCAGACCTTCCATCTTCCTGCTCGGCCTCCCGCCCCACTCGCCCCAGCCTTAGGGGTCCCACTTCTCTCTGGCTCCCCAGCCCGCCCCCACGCCTCCCACTTGCCTCCGTGGCTCCCCGGCCCGGTCCCCTCCCCCGCCACACACGCTGACGCGCGCGAACACACACACACTGACACGCCAGCGAGCTGCTGGCTGCTCAATGGACCGATTTCCCCGCTGTCCCTGATACCAACCCAGCCCGGGATGAGAAATTGCAAAATGGCCCGGGTGGCCAGTGTGCTGGGGCTGGTCATGCTCAGCGTTGCCCTGCTTATTTTATCGCTTATCAGCTACGTGTCCCTGAAAAAGGAGAACATCTTCACCACTTCCAAGTACGCCAGCCCGGGGGCGCCCCGAATGTACATGTTCCACGCGGGATTCCGGTGAGTGAGGGCCTCTGAGCGCCCTCGGGCATCTCGTTTATGGGGTGGGGGGGGGGCGATGAGAGGGGATGTTTTGGGCTCTCTGAGATACTTCGGGCTTGATAAACTGTGTGGTCCTTCCACTCCGCTCTCCGATTCTCCCTCCCTCCTCCCTTTTATTTATTTTTTTAACCCCAAACCCCTAAACTCCGTTGTACTAATGGATGTGATTGCATTTCTCGTATTCCTCGGCACCCCCTCCCCCATTTCCAAAATGGGGATAGGATTTAAGGAGAATGACGGTGGAAGGAGAGGCATGTGTGCGTTTGGGAAGGGGGCAGGGGGTGGACCGGGAGACGGACGGACGTGGGGTGAGTGCCTTCCCTGGGCCCTGTCTGGGGACTCCGAGGCTGGGTTCTGCTCGGTCCGGCGAGGATTTAATGGCGCAGGCGCTGCACTCCCCTTGCAATCTCCTCCGCTCCCCTCCGTCACCCCCGACACCATCAACTGTTGTGCGGGTCGAGTCTTACCAAGCCCGTTGATCCTTTCACCTAGACTGCCATTCCTCCTCCCCCTCCCTTTTCCAGTTTTTCTGACATTTCCCCGCCCTTCTAAGGGCGGCCTACCCTCACCCCAGGTCTAAGTAACTGCCTGGAGCGAGGCGGACTGGGCCGGGGGCAGGCGCCAGGTGAGGCTTGGCGCACTCACAGGGAACCTCTGCCCCTACCTTTGACCTCTAGGAGCTCTCCTAGCAAGGCCACCTGATGGGCGGGTGGCAAATACAAGCTGCGATCTGTGGTCCAAGTCGGGCCAGAGGTGCAAACCTAGAAGAAGCCCCACCTGGGCAGAAGAGTAGAGCTGGCCGGTGGCTTCTGGGGATCCCCAGTCAGAAGACTGGGAATGAAATCAGACCTAAGCTCGGGAAGGAAGAGGTTAAAGCAGGACCCACCCACCCCCCTCCCCCGGCTTTCCCTAGATCTCTAGTTTCTTCTACCCTTTCTCCAAAACCGAATTTACCAGGACTGCCAGCCCACTGCAAGGGTCCAGCAAGGGGCGGGGCGGGCTGCTGTCCGCGGTGCTGACTCCACGGCCCTCACTGCGCAGCAGGCTCCAGCAGCCGCCCGCTCCCGCCCCTGTGCTCCGCAGACGGCCATTTTATGGTCTCTCCCGCACCTGGAGGGTTGGACAATGGAGACGGATTTCCCTGGATTTTTTTTCTTCCTACCGGGTGTGTGTGGGTAGCAGAGGGTGAAACCAACGAGAGGGGCCTCTGGGGTGGGAGGGAGCCTGTGCTAGTGCCTGCTGCCCCGCCCCCAGCCAGCGGGCCTTTAATGGCTCGCGTGGCTCCCCCAGCTGAGGCCACCGTGTCTGTCTGTACATACTCCTCTCCAGGTCACAATTTGCGCTGAAGTTTCTAAACCCGTCATTTGTGCCCATTACGAATTCTCTGACCCACGAACTCCAAGAGAAGCCTTCTAAGTGGACATTTAATCGGACGGCATTTTTACGTCAAAGGTAGGATAGGAGGAAAAGATCCAAAAGATGTTTTTGAATTCTAGAGCTCAAAAAAGAAAACAAAATAATCAAAATAACAAAGTTCTGTCTTCCACCCTTAGATTTATTTGCATTGCCTTCTTGGCCTAACTGTACTAAGGCTGATTGGTAACCCTTTGTATATGCAGTGCCCTCTCAAAATAAGAAAAAAAGAAAAAAGAAGAAAGAAAACATCAGGAGGACCAATTTGATGGAAGAAAAAAAATATTTCCAATATACTCCCTAACTTAGGCTTAGCTGAGCACCATGATTTATAGTTAACACACATGGCTACCATTGCCCAAGCCAGCTATTAAAAAAAAAAAAAAAAGTTAATTGTAAAAAGACTACCCAATGCATTTTCATTCCCCTAATGAAAAAAAATTTTAATAAAATAGCATTATTGTCTCATTGAAACACACAGAAAATACTATGATTCATCCCCATTAAATTACTAGTGAAAATCTTGGTCCAAATATATGCAGATTTTAAGCATGGTTTTGTTTTAATCTTTTGCCTGTTTGTTTCCACTAAGTTGTAAGAGCTTTTAATATATTATAAAAGCTACCCAAAATCATTCTTATTGTCTTGTGGCAGCATCCTTTATACCTAAAGGAGTTGATTGGGGGTGGGGGGTTAGCAGTTGAGGTTTTGGTTTTGGGGTTTGGAGGAGTTTTTGGAGGTGGGGATGGATGAGACTTATTTAAATTTATTCTCCTGGGTGATTCTGGTCTACTTTCAGGAACACCAAAGAAGTCATTTGTCCTCCCTTCTTGGTGGCATTCTTATGCTGCTAAATGGAATGTAGGCAGTCTAGCGTATTCATCATTAGGGGTATGAATACTTATTTTAAATACTTATTATACCAGTCTAATTAGGGGATTGTGTTTTGGTTATAGCATTTCTAGTCCTTGCCCTCTTTCTTTTTTATTTTAACTTAATGACAGAATTAAAACAAATTTAGTAGATATCCACAGTGTCATGAAAATGTTGTTTACTTAAAGAGTTGACATACTTTTTTGACAGAATCGTGATGATTAAAACTTTTAAAACACTCTTTAATTAGAAATTAGTCTATGACAATAATTGATTAATTCTAAAACCCCAAAAGTGCTCTTTTTAACTTTTTGGGCTTTTAATCCAATATTAATTTTATAGAAAACCCGGAAAACTTTAATGGGTAGAACACATACATTTTCCCGAAACATATTTCTAATTCAATAAAAATATTCTCCCACACTAGGCCATGTGACCCAAGTGACCAGCCAGGACAATTTTTTTTCCTCAAAACTTCTCTCATTTAAATCCATGTATTAGGTAATCTTTAATTAATTTCCCCTGCATCATTTTAAACTTACTTTACCTTTGTAACAGCTTTGTCAAGAACAGTATTGGTAACTTTGAAAGTTTTATATTAAAGCTGAAATTTCAGTTTATGCTGCTGACAAATGAAGTCGTTTTTAAAAATAAAATTCCAGGTAAAATGATGATATGCAAAGCATTTAATTTCAGTCCTGCTACTTTTTATACAAAGGACATAAAATTCAATGTGACTTTTTCAAATTGGAGAATCTATTAGCGAAGTAACATGTTACTGGTCTCTCTTAAACATTTTAAATAGCTGAGACTTTAGGAGATGCTTAATTTTACAAGCTCAATATGAAAGCAACCTGAAATTAGTGTTAAGTATCACCCTTATTATCTGAATACTTAGAATAAATACGCTTTTTCGGGATTTACAATGGCCTCTTTTTCTGAGGATTAGGTATCTCCAACTAAACTGTGTTTCTATATAATCAAGTAGAAATATACCTCTGTTTCATTATTCAAAGGACCTTAATGAGATTATCATCTCATTTCTATTAAATATTCAACTGCTACTACCATTTTCATATTTTAATAATAGATAGTACTATACTGACTCATATCTATTTGGCTCTCACTTGGACACCAGTGATATTTGATATTCCTTGAACACTGCGGTCCAATAGCAAACAAGAAGTCCCTAGTTACAAACTCTTAAGTCACCAATGTTTGTACATTAAGGTGAGCTCTTTGGGGCCTATGTAAATTGTCTCCCTGTATTTTCTGACACAGTTTGGCCTGTGCTTTCCCCTCAAACACACTCTTCACATAAAGCAGAAAACCAAAGAATGGCAGCTAAAACTCTAAGTTACAACACTTGCGAGCCTCAAAGGGTTACATCTACAAGACTGAGAGACTAACACATGTGTGTGGATTCTGAAACAGTCTCCCCTCAAAGACCATGATTATTATGAATGTATAATCTTTCTTGGATTCAATGTGTCAATGATTCTTGTCTGAATGAAATGGAAGCATAAGACATAAGATGGAAAATCAATTTTGAATGGGATACATTTAATGAATTTCTTTTTATTTTAGGCAAGAAATTCTTCAGCATGTCGATGTAATAAAAAATTTTTCTTTGACCAAGAATAGTGTTCGGATCGGACAACTGATGCACTATGATTATTCCAACCATAAATATGTTTTCTCTATTAGCAATAACTTCCGATCGCTGCTTCCAGATGTGTCACCCATTGTGAATAAGCATTATAATATTTGTGCTGTGGTTGGAAATAGTGGGATCCTGACAGGGAGCCGGTGTGGACAAGAAATAGATAAGTCAGATTTTGTTTTCCGTTGCAATTTCGCCCCTACGGAGGCTTTCCAAAGAGATGTTGGAAGAAAAATCAACCTTACCACCTTCAACCCCAGCATCCTGGAAAAATATTACAACAACCTTTTGACCATTCAGGACCGTAACAACTTTTTCCTCAGTTTAAAAAAGCTCGATGGGGCCATTCTTTGGATCCCTGCATTTTTCTTCCACACTTCAGCAACTGTTACCAGGACATTAGTTGACTTTTTTGTTGAACACAGAGGTCAGTTAAAGGTCCAATTGGCTTGGCCTGGGAATATAATGCAACATGTCAACAGGTGTGTATATTTTATTGCCTTTAACTCATACCCCACCAGATGGCAAATCAATATTGTAATCTCTTGGGGGTGGGAGCTACCCGAATAGGTAGTTGTTGTAGTTAGCTTGGTAGTTTAGGGAAAACTCCTTTGTTTTGTAGTAAATGAATAAGTCATTCTAGGTAAAAAGTTCAATCTCCTACCCCTACTTGGTCAGCAAGTGCCAAATGTGGGGACTGGTGGTTCATCAGCCTCCCGCCTCTAGTCCCTGTCCTCTACCTTGGTGGTAAGCCCAACAAGCACTCAGGGAAATCACCACAGATCAAGAATTGTCTTTAAATAGATAGCTATGTCCCAATAATGCCAATTGCTAAATTAGACAATTCAAGCATTTTTTAAAGATGCAATTGACTTTAAATGTTCCTTTTTATTTGATATTTGGGTGTTTTATAGATGCTCAAAATTAGACAAACACCTAGATAACTCATAAATTGCATAATGTGCCTTTGTAATTTGGGATTTAAGTACCAAATATGTGAAAAGGTTTTTATGAGCTCATTGTTATCCCTTGTAATTTGATAGATAGGTTGACCAGAAATGCAGTATTTTCATCTAGTCCAATGAGTCTTAACTCTGGCTGTCCATTAGAGTCACTTGGATAACTTTTAAAAACACTGTTGCCTGGGCTCTACTTCGAGAAATTCTAATGGACTTTGTCTGGTGGAGGAGGAGTGTAGGGACAGGCATTTGGAATGTCTTACAATCCTCAGATGATTCTAATATATAGTCAGAATTGGGAACCACTAATCCACAGGCATTTTATAAAGCATGAATAATTGTAGGATTTTTTTTTCTTTATATCATCTGAAGAAATTGCCTCAGCTCTTAATTTCTCCATATGCAAGTAGCCCAAATGTCCTAATATACTGTTTAGGTACTACTACCTGTTAGAGTGGGCTCTGGGAGGCCTGGTGAAAAAGGGAATTCCAAAGATTTTTACCTCATCCTGTAGTCCTCTAGGGTCTCCCAAATTTAAGGTCTGTTTAGTTGACTTCTCATAGAAGGAGGAATCATCATCTAATAAAGTGGTATGTCTCTAACAGGTAGGGTGACACCATCGTTTATAGTCCAAACTGAAACTTTTTCTTTAAGAGAAAGAGGACACTATTAATAATTACACGGAGGATAGCAGACAAAAACTGGGACTGTCCCAGTTTCCCACGTTGTATAATTACCTTTTTAAGAGGTAATATAGCCCAACTCCTGAGTTTAAAGATGAGTTAACTAAGGTACAAAGAACAGGAGTGATTTACACAAAATCATTGCCCAAAAAGGGTCAGACCAGAATGAGAAGCTGGCCTCTCCTGTGATCTTTTGACCTCATCATTTTGCTCCCCTATTGCTCTATTTATTTAAGTTCAGCTATACCAAAAGAACTGTCACTAATCATTCTAACTCTGAAAGTTAGAATGTTAAAACCAAGACTGAATGTTTACATTTCAACTGGAATATCTTTAAAACTTTCAAATAGTAAAGAAGGAATTGTATGTGCTCAGGAACTTGACAAAACTGGCCTTTGTCGCCTACCCTGCCCCCAACCTTTCAGAGGTCCAGAGAGTTAACCATAGTGTCCCCCAGCCCTCAGGCTTGAACCAAATACACTGGTTCAATGAAAACTGAAGGAAATACAGTCCATAGAAAACCAATTCATAAACAGTTCAATTCTGCCTACATAGCCAACGACACACACAAACACACACACACGCACGCACCTCACAGCAGTCTCAGATATTTGGCAGTATAGGAAGGAAGGCTTCAAAATACTATCTAAATATGGAAGGAACAGCAACCACAATTTAGCTCTTTTTTTTTTTTAAATTTAGAAAACGTATAAATACTTTTCTTAGGTCCTGGCATGTTAAAAGATTTGGGAACCCCTAATCAGAAGACAAGGGAGCAAGAAATATGATTTTTTTTTTTTTACGAGAAGGTATAAAAAAATAAAGTCCACAATCTTTCCAAACCCAAGAAGGACTTACTCTCTAGGTTTGAGTGAGGAAGTGACACAGGAGGTCCCTTTAGAATAAACCCTCTCCCCATTTCTAAGGTCCCTTGGAGTATGAGAAGCATCATCATTATCATGGGTGGGCCTCTGTGGTGTCACTACTGGGTCAGAGCCACCACCCTCTAGGGCAACCCAGAGGCGGGGTTGGCTTCAAACATGTGCAACCTGGGTTTCACACAGGAACCTGTTCTAAGAAGGGCACAACGTTTGGTTTAATAATCTGCTACCACCCTCTTGAAATACTCAATAATTTTTTAAATAAGTCCCCACATTTTTATTTTGCATGTGGTCTCACAAATTACGTAGCTGACCCTGCCCACAGATATTTTACGGTCTAAAAGACAGATTCAACGCAAGTACTGTCTAAGTTGCTTGAACAAACTGACCTCCCAGCCCAGTCATAATGATTGAAACTGTCAACACTGGCCTCTGAATCGACCTATACTTATTGTTCCACAGGTACTGGAAAAACAAACATTTGTCACCCAAACGGCTGAGCACAGGTATTCTTATGTACACCCTTGCATCAGCAATATGTGAAGAGATCCATTTGTATGGATTTTGGCCTTTTGGATTTGACCCCAACACAAGGGAAGATCTGCCATACCATTACTATGACAAAAAAGGAACCAAATTTACCACCAAGTGGCAGGAGTCCCACCAGCTGCCTGCCGAGTTTCAGCTGCTGTACCGAATGCATGGGGAAGGGCTCACCAAGCTGACTCTGTCACATTGTGCCTAAGAACTTTGAACAGAAAGTGCCAAACAGTGGTTTTAAAAGTGCCCCAAATCAAATTGAATAGTCGTCAGAATAGAACCCTAGAGAATTTCTTATAAGGATTGTCTGCCATTTAAAAGGAAAGAAGTCTCCTCTCCCTCTTTTGCACTGCTCTTTTAAGGGTCTTAGCAGGACAGATGCATTAAAGCCACATGATTTAAACTTGACTGATAAAGGGAATGTTGCATTTGGAACCATGCTGTTAACAAAATGGTTTGAAGTATTTTCATGTTTGTATTTTAACAATACACTGCCTCCCAGTTTTTATGAGGACTAGAAGAGTTTCTGCAGCTTTGCTCAGATGTGGTCCTCATAATGAGAGGCCTCTGGCCAATGTGGGCAGGATTTCATTGTTTCCTGTGTGGGATTGGACTCTTCAAAATGGAAACATAAACAATTGATTTGCATATCTCATCTCTCCTTCTCTATCCCCTCTTTCCCTCTCTCCCTCTATCTCTACCTCTTTCCCTACAACCCTTCCCCCTTTCCCCACCACCATGGAGTTTAATAATTTGCTAGGAATCATAGTGAATTAGCTTTGCTTGTATGTATTGCATCTGTATTTGATGTGTTCAATGCTCTGGGTAACTTTGATGTTTCATGACAAACCGAGCAAATCATGATGGATGTTCTTACAAATACTTTTCTAAGAAATGCCTTTTACAAAGTTCTCACTAGTCCAGACAGTCATTCTGCAGCACAGTGGTCCGCCTGTGGCGAGTGGCACACAATGCAGTGCATCTTTCACTGTCACAAAGAAAACCTGTGTCGTGGGTCCGTAGCACTTGGCAGAGTGCTAGTGTGGCAAACCATTCTGTTGCCACGTCTGCAAAGGCATTCCAGCCTGGGTTTAGTGCCTCCCACAATCCCAATCCAAGCCCTGGGCTGGAAGTTCTCTCAGAATATAGAAGCAATGAGTCAGCTTTAAGAACCTGGGACACAGAGAGAAGAAATGAGAATGCTTAGAAGTTGTTATGGATGCCGTATATTCTAAAGTATTGTAACCATGTTGCCCATTTAAAGCCTTCATAAACCAGCAGGATTTAAGCAGAGGAGAAGCTTCAGGGTTGGCCAGGCCAGGCCCCCATGTGAATAGTGCTCAGGGGCGGTAGTCTTCACTATCACTGTGTCCACCTGCACTGCTCCAGAACCATCTGCTCTCTTCAAGACAACTGCAGACATTGGATAGTCCCTCTTTCCGCTGAACTCAGATCAGTACATCTACAAATTAAGCATTTCGAAAGGAAACGCCATTGTGCAGTGGCAAGATCTAGCATGAATAGCTCTTGGAATCTGAGATGTGTAGACCTGCCATGAAGGAATTAGTGGGCCATTGTCTTTCTCATTATTTCAGCCTCAGGAGTAGAAATCACATCACTCCCATCCCTGGCTTTTCACTGAGCAGCACTTTGTTCTTCCAATTCAGCCCAAAGTCTGGCCAAGTTGATGTTAAATTTTAATAAGTTTCTTCTTTCCAAATGCCAGTCAAGTACATTTGCAATACATTTGGGTGGGGTAGCTTGTTCTTTTCCAGAAATTTCATCTAGATTTCTTGCAATGCTGCAAATACTGTTTAAAATAACTGCTGTAGTTCAGTAATCAGTCACTAACCCTCTTTGGGAAGATATAATAATACCTAAAATTAAGCCAAATACAATAAAGAAAAACATAGCCCTTATATTCATGTCCTGCCTGGTTCTGAAGGAAAGTTGTCTTATTTTAACTTTCTGTAAAAAGCTAATAAGAGAAGCCTACATAGATCCAGACATTCACTAATGAAATAAAAACCATACAAAACAATTGTAGCACATCTTACAACACTGATGGATGGCAATCATCCAAACCAATGGGAATAGGAATGGATATTTCAAAATGGAAGACACTAAAACTGACTGTATGAAATAATTGGGAAGAGAAATATTTTTAAATTTTTTAATTCAATGGTATAATTTGATGCACAGCAAAAGCACCGTGTGCTTGCTCCTTGTCACTTTAACGAGGACAGTACTACAGGTCTCACGCTGTGCCGTGTTAGGATCACTATGAGACTGATAACTAACAAATGTTTAGTTGGCTCTTCCTAAACACTTAGTTTATTTGGTTATAGCTAAGTGATATTAAAGGTAATATTACACGGGCCACATTTGGACTCTAGAGTTTTAATACCAATATGCCCATTAGATTTCACTAAATATGGATATGTAGACACTTTGGAACCAGGCAGGTTAAAAAAGCAAAGAACCAGAATCCATAAAACCAGTTAACTGGTCTATGGTGGGCCATTCAATTTAGAGCTCATCATAATGCCAAGTGTTTGTTGGGGTTTTTTTAATCTCATTTTCCCCTTGGTTCCATCTTAATCTAGAGAGGACTTTTCTATCTCCCAAATTAAGTTCATCTATCATTTTCACAAGGATTCAAAATGTTGAGGAAACAGACTTCTCTTCCAGAACTAGAAGTGCTTAGAGATCAGGTTTATCCCCCATCTCCAGGCAGGATTTCCTGAATGGTCCAAAAGGACCATCCTTCCCTTTCTTTAAAAGTCTCTGAAGAAAATTCTAAGCCCTCCCATAGCGGTTAACCACAATTCTCATAAGTTCTTTATATACAGTCTGTCTCCCTTCTACTGCAAAAATTAGAAGCAATACATGGGTAAAGCATTTATCCTAGTTTTCAGCATGTAGGAAGCACTCAAAACATAGCAGCTCTTACTGTTATTTTTATTGTTAGTTATGCCTCTGACCTACAGTTCCATCATAGAGAAAAACAGCCTTTAGCTGATCATATAAAATCTCTTTTTGTTTTTAAAGAATATTTCAAAGATTTATATAACCACTGTCATGACCAAAAGAGTTGGTGAGTCTCCTGAGTCTGATATGAAAGGCAGTGGAGCAAGGAACCAGGACTTCTGGCGGCATGGTCAAGAGCGGTGAACTGGGAAGACAGGACCTGCAGCTGAATCAGCTGGGTCCGCCTCCTGATTCAGCTACGGAGACATCTGTAGCTGAGCATCTGGCATTTTCACTGCCCTTGCTTTACTGCTTCTAGGTTAAGTGCATTCTTTTGTCAGAAACTTTCCTTTTGCAGATATTCACTGCAGAATCCACCCTTAGCTACGGGAAAAAATTTCGCCATAAAGCCCCCAAGGCTGTCCACATGACACCGATACAAATGACCAATTCAGCTACAGAGGGAAAACAACCCACAGGCATTTAGCAACCTGCCTGATGCTAGTCCCTTAGTTTTCATCAGTTGATCTGAATGTCATGTGCAGACATGTAGTTCCAAGGGAGACAAGGTAAAATGGGATATCGAGGACACCTCCCACACCCAAAAGATCTTTTTCATATCTGATGATTAAACATCTATGGTTCCTTTGCCTTTGCTTCCATGTCTTAAATGTCCTTGACCTTTATAAAAGTACTTGTGTTTAGTAGTGTCATGTGCCTAGCAGTGCTGGCTGTGACCATTGTGCCATCTGTCTGTGACTTTGATGTCAGGCACCTGACCATGGGGCTACCAGCCAGAATGTGCAAAGGGAGAGGCTTCCTCAGCCTCCTTGTGCCCACACCTCAAGTTATCCATGAATGTGAATACCAGGACTAACCTACTTGGTGGGGAAGCCAAGGAAAGGATGAGCATCGCTTCTGACTTTGGGCAAAGTACTAATTATCAGACGTTCTTACACAGCAAAGAGGTATCGACTTGAGGCCAAAGGAAGCAGGGACAGAATTGTAGAACCCTAGGACACTGAAAATGGGGAAGACTTTGAGCATCTCTAGTTCTAATTCTTGACTTTACAAATAAGAAATGGAGAAACAGAGAAGCTAAGTGATTTTTCCCAAGGTTGCACAGGTAATCGGTGGGGAAATTATGACTCCTCATCTAGTACTTCTTGGTCTTATCAGCATCAAGTGAAGATGAGCTCAAAGGAAAGTGATTTTGGTCTGGGGTTCACAAGTCTGTAAAAGAAGAAAAAAGATCCCTCTCAAATTATTTATTTCTCAATGCAAAATAATAGAGGAGATGCTTGCCTAGGTATATAAGAGTCCACTGGTAATAACAACATACATTCTCCCCTAAAATGAGAGAAACCCTCTTGGTAAATTATGATTCTGGTAAATCACAATTCATTTACCAACAGTTCACAGTTGACAGATGGAATCTTCTCCAATAATCTATTCATCTTAATAAAACCTTGTTTTAGTGATATGTATGCATAATTTAGAAGCTGAATACTGAAATAAATGGTTATGTACTTTTTCATATGCATAATTTTCAGCTGTGGCCTTTGAGGTAAGAAATACCTTTGTCAATGCCTTCCATATTGTAAGCAATTTTAACAGCAGACTTTGTATTACTGCATTTAGTTCAATGTGCTAAGATGAGCAAATAACGGAATAATTTGGGCTGGGTTTTCATGTGCAAAATGACAGACTGAGCAGTTTTCTGTATAGCTCTAGATCTCTAAATCTTTTTTCCCCTAATTGTGTGAATATGCTAGGCAAAAGTATCTGCTTGGCCTCTACTTCTCCCTGAATGTGCAGAACTGCTCTTCTGCTTCCAAAGATAGTTGGGGGTATGAGTATGTGGCTGGAAAACCCAGATGGAGCATCACAAGTACTGGGGACGTAGAGCCCTTGGGCCACCTGATTGACCTGTCTTGGCTCTGCGACCCAATTAATCAAGGCCACAAGTGAGTTGACAAGGACCAAAATGACTAAATATGCCTCTTCCACACTCTGATTTCTTTGCCACAGCAAATTTTAGAATGTCATTATTGGATTATGCAGTATTTCTTAAAATATCTTCCTAAGAATTATTGAAGATATATGTGTTCAAATAGATGTTTTTATCCTTAATGATGCTCATTCTCTTGTTGATTACAGTGGAATCACAGTAAAGAGCCTGGGGTAGAATGACTGACTCCAATTTAAGATTACAGTGGGGTTATAGGGTTAGGGCCTGGATTACACTGCTGATCCACAGCAAACAAAGCTGTGTGACACAGGAAGCTCTTTAAAATGCAGTCCCTACTTCCCACCCCAGACCTTTGACTCAATGTCCTGGGATAAACCCAGCTTACAAATCCCAGGTGATTCTGATGTAGCCAGCATCTGGGAGCCAACAATACGTAGCAAAGTCACACATACCATTATGACCAAAGTAGCTGAATGCTTATCACTCCTCATATGATTAGTAGCACACCTGTTCCTTGAAGTTATCAGGATACATGGCAACCTAGACATAGTCTTAGTGACTCAGTCATTCAACCATTTTGGGTGAATTGACCAGTCACCAATTTGTAAGCAAACAGTAACTGGTTAATTTAGACAGAATGGATTCAAGCCTCAAGATGGAGTGGAGAGACATAGCTTTAATATATTTTACCCCAAGGCCAGCTCTTTATATTTCAAACTAAGAGGCAGATCTCAGGTAACTTATCTTTACAAACAGATAGAGAAACAGGGAAGTTAAATGAATCATTCAGATTCTACTTGCATATCATTCCCAGAACTTAAAATATTCCTCAAAGGCTCTGATTTCCCAACCTCCAGGTGACACCCAAAATACAAACATCCTCAGGTTGAAACGAAACCAATCAAAAAAAGAAATTCAGGAGCTCAGATTCTAAGACCAACTGTTTATATGAGAGGTGGTCAGCTGGCACTGGCTGCCTTGTGCCAGCCTCTGCTAAGGTGCCCCCATCTTAATGACGTTTTGGCCAGGTTCCTTCTGTAGCGGTGCATGTGCAGAGCCTTTAATCATCAGTGATAAAGGGCTCCTTTGATTTCCCTCCTGTGAGATTCAGAGACAATTTTGGCTCTTTGGTGTGCTACTGAATGTTTAACAACTATCTCCGGAGAAGGAAGCCCTGATTTGTAGCACTTGCCAGTTTCTCTGGTGTAAATACTCTCACCATAGCCAATTTCACCCTGCAAAGTTGATGTCAACCCCGCTGAAATGTAACTATGTTTTCAAGAGCAGTTCAACTTCTGAAATCAGTGAGTACCAAATAGGAAAGACTAGCAGTGGCTTTGGAGGAACCGCCAGGTACTTCCTTCCCCGAAGTAAGCATTTCTATTTTGATTAGTTCTACCAATTTTTAGCATATTATTGGGTTCCAGAGGCTAAGGACCTAAGGTGTTCAAAATATATATTTCCTAGCCTTGTGACTCTTAGGAACCTCCCGACAGGCTCCTCAGTATCTTCGGAGATTACTAGCCATATCTGTCTAATTTCTAAGGGTGATCTTCCACATAAACACTTCTATTTAACTGCCAGTTGAAACAATGTTTGGCTGATCATTTTTATACTTATAGTCCATGGCCTGCTCCCCACTTCTCTAATTTTCCTTCTGCACTTGCTTCTCATCCTTCTGACACATCACAAAATTCATAGGCATCCAGAGTGCCCACAAAGGAGTAGGGGAAGAATAAGACATCCAATAAGTTTACTTGGCTCTACCACACCTAGAGAGGCTCCATAGTTCAAATGTCTCTACCCCACCAGGAGACACTCTGCTAAGTATGCCTCATGCCTAGGTTCTGAGTATGCACTTAGCTGGGCTTTAGTTACCCTCAGAAAAGTTCCAAATGGGCAAGAAACACCACTAAATAAGAACACCACTGAACAAACTTTGCAGAAGAAGGTGTCCATCATGTGATGCCTTGCCCTTAGCCAAGCAAGTGTAAGGCTGGACCCTGAAAAAAAACCAACCAACAAATGTTTGGCTGCTGCCGTTCTGTGGGTGTTGAGCAGTGTAGCTTTCCTTCTTCCTTACCTAGTTGTTAAGTGAAGACCCTATTTACTGAGTGTTTAGAAATCAGATACCCTGGTGGGCCACAAAGCAAGCTTTGTTTGCAAATTAAAGGGGTTTTTTGTTTGCTTGTTTGTTTTTGATAGAAGCGACTCTTGAATGGGTTTAATTAGATCCTCTGGAAGGCAATGCTGGAAAAAAATGTACTTAATTCCTCATACACATAAGTGGCCATTGTTTTTTATTCTCTGTGTAGTAAATCAAAATTAGATCATAAAGGACCAAATCTACTTTCCTTGCTGTAGTAAAATATCCTAAAGGTTCAGTAAGGCATTGCTAGACTGCAAATATTTGAAACTCAACTCGGACATTTTCTATATTATGTTTAAAAGGCCAGGGTATGACTGTTTTCTACTCTCTTTAAGTCACCTAAATGATCTTGTTTCTCTATACTGAATAAGCTAAATTGTGTTTTAAATGAATTTGGTACATGTTCAGATGTTTTTCTGTATTCATAACAAATTACATGTAGCCTGGGAACAAAGTACGCTTTCATTCTCTGGCTCTTTCCCAGACACCAAAGAGATAAGTCCATAAACATAAGCAGAAGGGACTTGCCAGCAGGTCACATTTTATTATAAACAAATTCACAGTAAAACCAGCCTTGAGGGACCAGCCACTCTCACAACACTGTTAGCTAGGGAGGTGGGAAGGGAAATTTAGATAATGGGAGAGTGGTTTGGTCAATGTGTATAGGTGGAATAAAGTCATTGAGGTACTTGCAAAAAGGAAGGGGAGGTTTCCCTCTGAAATCTGGAATCTAGACCATTTTGAAAGACTTACGATAATTGGTCTCCATGTCAGAAATGCCCTTTAACCACATTTTAAGATCCAGATCTGAGCCCTTACTGTGCAGGGAAGCAGCCTGACAGCCAAGAGCCCTGGGAGAGGTTTACTGATGGGCTTAGGCCCAATCATTAGCACTGAAATTCTCCCAGGAGACAGAACAAAACTACTGAAATCTCATAATGCAGCATCACTTACTCACATAGGATACAACAGAACTTCACAGATCTAGACATTATCTCAGGTCTAGGTTCCAGAACAACACCTCAATGTGAAGATGAGAAAACTGAGGTTCCAGAAGCAGGAAGTGAATTACTTCCCAGCTGGTTAACTGGAATTAAGAGTCTGGTCCCCCCAAACACTGATTCTGCTACACCACACCATGCTGTCTCCATCCTTTACATGGGAAGTTGACAATCCATTGTGAAAGCATAAATCAGAAGTCAAGACAAAAGAATGTTTGTGATATCTTCTCTCACTTAAACTACTTGGTTTCATCATTTCATTTTAGCATATATTAAATAATGTTATATCAGTTTAGAAATAGGAACAAAGCTCTCTCTAATGATGAAACCAAAAGGTCCAAAGTCAGGAAAACAGTGAATGTAAGCTATTAAAGAAATGAGCAAGAAGTATGTGTCAGGGAAAAATAAATGCTTCTTATATTGTTATAACCATCGAGCCCTGCCCCCCACATACTTGATGCATTTGTACTGGAAAATGCTCCTTTATGCTCATTGACTGGCACTGAAGACTTCACTCCCAACTCCATCAGAAGCTTTCTTGCTCTCTAGAAGAAGCCTCGGCCCTCAGGAATCAGACTCCCGTCTCTTGTGAGAGGCAGTGTCAACTGCCCTTACAAACAAGCTGCCAGACTGACAGGGCCACAGAGACCTGGAAGGAGCCAGCACTGCTGGACTACGGAGCTTTAATGTAAATATCTTCTGCCTTCTTGGTGAACAAGGACGGTCATCTTTCTTTTATAGAGGTAATTGTGTGTGCATTGTGATTACAGTTCATGAAGAAAATGCAATGATTTGCTTTGACAGCTCCCCACGTGTACCTGTAAAGTGTGAATGTGCCTGCCTCATTGCCTCATGTGCCAAACACAGTGCTGAATGCGTTGTTTTTAAATAAACTGTTTTATCGTGCATTGGAGAATGCTGCTGGCTGTTTCTGTCCCATTGGAAAGTCTCCACACACACACACTAACACACTCCACCCAATGAAAAGATGAAGGGCATCCTCCTTTGCTCATTCTCACTGTTTTGAAGATTCCTCCTTGGAGATTTGTGGGACACCAGAACGGTTTGACTTGGCTGTCTACAGACATGAACCAACAGCAAAAAACAAAAGTGCTTCCGATGCCCTGGCCAGGTACTCAGTGGGTTAGAGTGCCGTCCCCATACGCCAAGGTTGTGGTTTTGATCCCCAGTCAGGGCATATACAAGAAGCAACCAGTGAATCCTCAAATAAGTGGAACAACAAATCAATGTTTCTCTCTCTCTCTCATGCCCCCCTCTCCCAAATCAGTAAATAAAATATCTTTTAAAAAGTGCTTCTCACAGTTTTTCCAGAGGCACTCTAAATGCAAACCATGCAACGGGCTTTAACGTTATTAATAATAATACATTAAGGACGTTACTCTTAAATGGTACTGTCACACACGTCATTTCACTGCATCAGTAACTGGGTGAGGGAGGGACCCGGGGAGACTTGGTCCTCGCTGCCCTTTCAGCGGCAGCGCTAAGTGAGCATGTGAGCGGACCCTCGGGCCGGGGCTCTTCCCCTGTGCGTTCGCCCCAGCCCAGCCTCTCCTTCGGCCCCCCGCACAGAGCCCTCCCCGAATGTCCCCACCAGCCTTCATCCCAGACCCTGCGTTATTTTTCTTGATAGCTTTTTCTTTCCTTACTCGAAAAAATAGTGTTTATTTATCTATTCGTGGTTTATCCGTGTCTCCCATTACACATAGTATAAGCTCTACCTTCTATAAAGCAGGTAATTTGCCTTAGTCACACCATGTTCCCAATGCCTGTAACAGTGCTGACAACTTAGTAAGCTATCAGTTGATATTTGTTGAATGGCTGGACAGATGGACAGACAAGCAGACATGTCACAGTCTATGGATCACTTAGACTTTTTTGTTATCTCCCTTCCCATCCCTGTGCCTATACCACAGACACCAGAAGTCCTCACTCTGCTCTGACTGTGCCGCCCAGACAGCACTGTGACCGACACTCTGTAAGTATTTGTCGACTGAATGAATTAATGGACAGTCCTAGGAACTGTCTTTCTCAATATCCATGTGCCAACATCAAGAATGTCCCACCATATTAATATACCAAGCACACTCTGTTCTTGAGCCTGACGGAGAGTAATTTCAAGCAAAAGGAGAACCTGTGTAGCATTAAAAAAAAAAATACAGCATGTTTGGAAAGACCCTGCCTTCAGAAACAGGTTTGCCTTCTGAGAGGGCTTGCTGCAATGCTCTGTAATTCAAACCTAAAACCCTTATTGGTCACTATGCACAGCACTGAACAAAATCACAATGCCTATCCTGAAAAAAGTTAAAAGTCTTACTACAGAAAGAGTTCAACACATTACTGGGGAATATCTTTTATCCTGGGCAGCTCCAGGGAATGTTGGGGTACAGGCAGAGACACAGAAAGAGTGAGGCTAAGAGAAAAAATGATGACCCCATTAAATTTGAGTGAAAACAACAAAAATTATAGAGGCTAGATATAATACTTGGGGCTTATGTTTTCTGAAAACTATTTACCAGTCTAATGATTCCCCACCACCACCCCCTCAGAGAGAAATGACAAGTTGTGCTAAAACAAAACATTTCACAAACTTCCACAAAACATGAAATTGACACCAAGTTTATTACAGGTTCTCTTCACATGGGCTGATTAGTATAAATTAAATTTTAAAAGTAAAATTTTTTCCCTAAGAAAATGCATTTCCACAGCTTGATAGAGACAAAGAAGGTTAAAGAAACCCCACTCATAAAAGGACCAACTTGACTGAAGGTTCCCAGGCCAGTAAAAAAACAGGCTTTCTGTATTAGTCTAAGCAAGTGCATGGGCTCCCTCTCCAGTGGGCATTCCTCAGGGCCCAAAGGCCCGGAGGGTGGCTGATACCATCCTCAGCAACCGAGGCACTCCCCTGAGTTGAGTGCACTACTCTTGGTGAGTCAGCTTGACTAAAACGTGGCTCTGAATACTAACTCATACCACTCGGAATATCATAGGTGAGTAGGAACTTAGAGTCTTAG
Organism: Mormoops blainvillei; assembly: GCA_004026545.1. Classification (NCBI taxonomy): domain Eukaryota; kingdom Metazoa; phylum Chordata; class Mammalia; order Chiroptera; family Mormoopidae; genus Mormoops; species Mormoops blainvillei. Next base: position 94,703 of record PVJD01004731.1, on the reverse strand, counting down.
AGTTCAATGACTTCAACACTCTCATTTCTAAATGAAGACACCAAGGCTCAGGAGAGAAAGTGACTTGTCCAAATGTACTTTCCTAACAAGCAACAACTGAAGTACTTTATCAATTTTTCTGGGAAGCAAAAGAAAATGTTATTTCTATATCAACTAACAAGTTTCAATTCTAGATGAAAATATATAAAAGGATAGTCTACTCACTTTCAATTTAACTCTTTTCTTAATATTGCAAATATAGTCTTTGAAAAAATATTAGAAAACAGAAAAAAACAAAAAAATATGAAAAAAACCTAAAGCTGTTTTTTGAGTGTGTGCCTGTTCTACACCATGCATGCTGTTGTTTTCTGCTTTTTTCCGCCAATTAAAAGTGTATCAAGAGCATCTTTCCATGTCATTAAACATTCTTTGATAAGCTTATAGTTTGGAAGTACTATACATAATTTAACCAATTCCCCACTGTTCTTCAAATTTAAGTTTAGATTCTTTTCCATTTTTCATTGTACTTTGGTCAACGTATTTGTAATTGGATGTCTGTACATCCATGATTATTTCCCTGTAAAAAGGCCTTGACTTGAAGTGGATGGATTTTCAAGAGATATGAAAAGTTTTTGTAAAGGGAACCTTTTTCAAAGACAATCAGAAATGTTCAAGCAGAAGTTCAATGACCAAATTTCTAACTCTTTACTTCCCTAGAAAATTTGAAAAGGCTTTCGAAAAGGCAAAAAGGTTAAGAGAAAAAGCATGGATCATCATTAAGGACCTGGGAGAATTTCACACATCAAGAGGAAGCCCATCCAATCGCATCCTCATTGCTAATCAAATAAAAAGCACCTAGGACCATCTGGGAGAGACGGGACCTTCAATACAATGATAAATAGCTCTTTTTCTTATTCCGAGGGTATGTTTATTGCTTACTCAATCCTACCAACCTAATAATGTTTCCAATTCACATCAAGTCCAAGAAGTCAAAATGAGGAGGCTGAACTAAACCACCTACCTTGAGGCTACACAAATCCCATAGACCAGTTGTTTCTGTTAAACTTCTTTTAATCAATATCTCTACCGTTATTGAAGAGATGTGACTTTAAGCAAATTCAAAATACAGACATACAGATTTTCAAAGCAGATATGTTAAGGACAGCCAAAGAACCCACTACAGAATTCCTTATTCCCTATCATTGTCCCTTTCTTAAATAAATACACATTTGCACCAAAATATACATGTACATATATTAGTAAATATGTTCATCACTGTGGGCCTTATATCTCAGTCACAACTACTCAGCCTTGCTGTTGTAGCACAGAAGTAGCCAGAAATGATTCATAAATGAATGAGTATGGTTGCATTCCAAAAAAACTTTATTTACAAAAACAGGCAGCATCCAGACTTGACCCAAGGGGGTATATGGTTTGCCAACCTTTGCTTTAAATAACATGCTCCTTACTATATGTAAAATATTTCATTTGACAGCCTTTATTGTATTAGTTTATTAGAGCTGTCATGATAAATTATCACCGACTTGGTGGCTTAAAGCAACAGAAATTTATTATTCTCTCACAGTTCTGGAGGCCAGAAGTCTGAAATCAAGGTGTCAGTGAGGTCGATTCCCTCTGGCAGTTCTGAGGGAGAATCGTTTCATGTCTCTCTCCTTACTTCTGGTAGCTGCCAGCAACACTTCGCATTCCTTGGTTTGTAGCTACCAGACTCCAGTCGGCCTCCATCTTCACATGGCCTTCTCTCTGTGTCTGTATCTGTTTCCCCTTCTCTTTTCATCTAAGGTTTTGCCATTGCATTTGGGGCCTACCCCAAGTGAAGACGATCTCATCTCAAAAACTTTACCTTGATTATATCTCAGAGACCCTTATTACAAATTAGGTCACATTTCAGGCGGACATATAGTTGGGGGGCTACGACTCAACCCATTATGTTCATTTACAATATTACCCCATCCGCCAAGTAATTTAAGGACCCATTAGCCCACAGAATACCATTCAGTGATGCACAGACTCAGATGTGCTCCAGGTACCATCATTCTCCTTGAAAAGTAACAAATCCATACTGCAAAAGCCCAAAGCATTATTGGGTGGTGGGAGTTGTGCCCTCAAATTACATTTTATAAAGCTTTTTGAGTCCACAGACAGTAAATGGGTAGGCCTCCAACAACAGATTCCGAAAGAAATCAAAAGTCACCTCCAAAGTCAACAATTTTAAAGATGTTCCCAGTATACATGAGCTAGTTTCCTACACGAAGAGATGCTCAGGGCCAGGATATTGATCTCGTGTAAGTGAGTTTTCTGGTTGGGGTGCCTGCACTGCATTAAAAAGAAAAAGGAACGTGTATGTAAGAAAACATGAAAGTTGACCAACCTATGACATGAGGTGATAGATTCAGAAGAAATGTCTAAAATGTTTCAGTGGACACAGTTGTTCAACACTTAAAGATCAATTTAAAACTCATTCTCATCTTATAGCAGATATCACAGATATATAGACTTAGAGCTAAACAACTTTAGTCACAAACACTAATATATCTGATTTAGCTTCTAGAAACCTTTGCGACCTAATCAGCAAACAAAGCCTGTTGGGAACTAAGGTGGAAATTTAGTTGGAGATATTTTTCTCAGAAATGGGACATACTGAAAATATCTTTAACAAAGTGTAAAAGATAGTAAAGGAGGTTGATTGAGTGACTTAAAGGAGAGAAAAGTCAAAGTTAAACAGAAAATCAGAAACTGAAACAGCTGCAAAGATTTGTTTCCTCCTGCTGGAAGCATTACATCCTTCAAAATGGAACATATATAAAAAAGTTTTCTGCCTGAAAGCATGTCAAGACCAGAATGACATGGAGTCTTCTTAGGAGACAAAATTACATAGAACATGAAAGCTTCTAAGAGGAAATGGCCCAAGTGGTCTTTCCTGTAGGTAGCCCGGAGTTCCCAGACAGGGGACAGAAGCCCAAAACCCAGTCTAGGTAAAAAGAATTATCAAAGTAACTCCAGGAGCTAAGAACTAGGAGTTTGACCTCCTCTGCTGCCAGTTTGGGGACACACAAGAAGCTCAAGGGATAAAATAGGCGGCAGCATTGTGATAAAGAAAGAAAAGCAGCCCTGACTGATGTGGCTCAGCTGTTTGAGCATCATCCCACAAAGCGAAAGGTCACCAGTTCGATTCCTGGTCAGGGCACATGCCTGGATTGTGGGTACGGCCCACAGTCAGGGCACATATGAGAGGCATATGAGATGTTTCTCTCTCACATCAACGTTCTCTCCCTTTCTTTCTCCCTCCTTTCCCCTCTCTCTAAAAATACACTTGACCTTAGCCAAAAGGCCAAGAAGAGATCCTCTTTCTCTAAAAATAAATGAAAAAAATCTTTTTTTTTAAAGTCCTCTATGTATTGAGTTATAATCTCTCTTTTTATCTGACACAAAATCCTAGAATTGAGGAATGGTATCAAACAAAGGATAATAAATCACTAAAGACCCCATAAATAATAAATCCTGAGATATGTAAAGTATTTATGTCTTTCAACATTTGAGATGAGAAAACTGTGGCATAAACAGGTACACAGTTACAACTGGGCAGATATTAGAATTCGCATGCCTTGATTTTTCGACTGGTTGTTTTCTTGCTACACAGTGTTGCTTCTGTTAGCATTAGAAGGAAAATTAACATCACGCTGAGAGATATAACATCATAAATTAGCCAATTTTCCCACAAATTAATAAATAAATTTAATGCAATTCCAATTAAAATTCCAACCAGATTTTGGAAACAGAAGGCAGAGAGCAAGCAAAGAACAACTTAACTTGACAAAAATGACTATTAAGGTCAGGCTAAAGAAAAGCTATGCAAAAATAAGCAAAAAAAATATTGAAAAACAATTAGTAATGAGTGACTAGCCTTGGCAGATGTTAAACATATAAAAAAGTTACTATAATTAAAAGTGTATTATTAGTGATGAGGAGACAGAAAAATCAATACATTCTATTCTAGGACAGAAATTCTAAAAGCAGATCCAAGAATTCATAGAATATATAATTATAATGACACTTTAAATCACTGATTAAATACATGGTATTGAAAATGGTCATTTATTCCAAGTATTTGGGAATAAATAGAGAGAAAGTTAAAGATACAATCATGCAGATTCCCATATCTGAAGAGAGGTGGTGGTAGTTATCATTTTTAATAATTTTTTTATGTTCTCCTTCCATTAAAGTTATTTTTTATTTCATTTACCAGGTCACTCAATGTTTAGATTAACTAACCACCTTGCAAACAGTCATTTACCCAAAGCAAACAACATTTTTTATTGGCATAATTTAAAGAACTGGGATTTCTTCCTTATCACTGCAGTGGAGAAGCCTGGGGACTATTTTTCAGATAGTTCCAAGTTTGGACTATAATTTATAAATATTAAATGAATTTGAATCAAGTTCTTTTCCTGGGCCAACCAATGTGCTAAATGCTGAGGATACAAAAGTGAGCTAAGTTCAGTTTTACTTTCAAAATGCTGTTTAACCTGACAGTAAGTCACCAGACTATCTGCAATATGTTATCTCCTTGTTTATTGTTTGGTTAGTATTTGGGTATAATAATAGAAACATATTGGGTAAAAATAGGAAACACCAGAAAAATTATTCAGCATAGATCTCTGCTGAGAGATTACGCCAGGCTGCTAGACTCTGGTGGCTGAATCGCAGGGAGCTCACTCAGGCGGATTTGCTGAACAAGACGGATCCGCCAAGTTCTCCCCTTCAGACCACAAGGCAGTCACAGCTGGATGCTTTATCACTGCTCTGTCCTCTCCACGAAACATATCTGACAAGCTGATCGTGTCAGGCCGTGACATACAAAATATGGCATAATTGTAGACTGTAATCATCATGATGATAGCTGACTTGATAAGAGAGGTCAAATCCCATTTTTATATCCTGAATTTCTAAAATATTGTTTCGTCAAAAAAATCAATTTCTCATTTTTCTAGCGTTAACTTGAAAAGGGTATAATTGATCAAGCCTAAATCCCTTACATCACCCAGGACTGTGTGAAAGGCTCACACCCAACAAGCCACTTGAGTTAGGGCCAGGCAAACAGCAGTTGTCCTCAGCAACCAACACCCATGGGCCTGAACAGCTTCTAAGCAAGAACACGTTTTACATCCTTTGGTTAAGACTGTGGGGAAAACACAGGCTCATGGAATATAGATGCTCAGCTGGCTCATTTGGGTTTTGTGGTCCAATTTGTGGATGAGATATTTATAAAATCCGGTGATTACAATGCCATCTCATTAACATTTGTTAAGTGAAAACCACAAAGTGCAGGATGGGAGCTCCAATATGAGGGGAAAGGGAGGAAGGAAATGAACAGGGAGATGGGTTTTCCTACCTCAGTACAGGCAAAAGGAGAGACCCAGAGGGAAAAGACCCCTCTCTACTTCCTTTAAATCAGACTTTCTCCTTGCTCAAGGAAAAAGGGAGGAGAGGAAGGAAGGCAGCGTTTCCATTTTTCAGCTGTGTTTGATCCCTAAGCAAAGCAAATCTAAAGCAAGTCCAAGCTGATTTCCCTGTGAATTAGAATTCTCCATTTCTGTACAGTTTAGCCAAAGAGACACCTCCTCCAGGATGTCTGACTAAATTAAACTTATTCCACAAGGTGTTTGCATGAAAGTCAGGCTGTGTGGACTGGACCAAACTCACAGTGTTTTCAGCACAAAGTTGCTGTTGTGCCTGGTGACAGATTTCTGCCCCTGTCCCTATGGGGAAGGCGGTGGGCTTCATGGAGAGAACCAAGACTGTGCAGTCAGAAAACCTTGGACACGAGTCCCAGCTCTGGGACATACTGGTCACAGAACTTCTGATAATATTCACTTTCCAAGGACTTTATAGTGAGGGGTGGTGGAGTTGGGTTTACATGAATTATATATCTGACTAATGAGTAGGCACTCAATAAATAGTGGCTACAATTATTTTGTACTGATATCGCTGACTTGTGTTTCTCCTAGTCAATCTCAAACTTGCAGGTGGCTTAGATAATGCATTCCATGCAAAACCAGCAATAGGGTTATCCATTCAGTGGACATTCAGTAAATACCAACTAAATGTATGCATGATGCTGTGTCCAGGGGGAGAGCATTTGAAAGTTGGACTCAATCTTCAATGATTAATCAAATTTAGTGATTATGGCTATGGTGTGTGCAGCGACTTTATTTGGGGACTCTGCTAAAATTTCAGAAGTCGATTTCTTTGTCAATTATAGAATAATCTAGATCGCTGGCATTCTTCCCTTCTAACACCTTATCCCATCCTAGTCCTCATCTCTCTCTCACACACACACACACACACACACACACACACACACACCCAAGGATTATTTCTATGGTGCTTAGAGTCACTGAACATAGAGCCAGAAACTCCAAGTGAGGACACAGAGGCCCAGACGCAGAGAGGCTCTATCACACACACAGCCAAAAGAAAAGCTGCGGTCTTCATTTGAGTCTTTTACCCACATTCATGTGTTTTCGGAGGAGGGGTGGAGGATCTTCAGCTAGAAGGCAGAAGCTTTGGTGACTTTAATTCAGCACTGCCCTGTGTGGTTTTTGCCTGCAGAGCAGGGCTGCACGCATAATTAACCCTCTGAAGGCTGAGCAAGGGAAGCAAGGGATTGCTGGAGCTGCACCTGGCAGAGGTAGAGGACTGAATCTGTTCCTCCCGCCCAGGGCCAAACACAGACTAAGGGGTGAAGTCACAAGTAAGAGGATTTCCTACCCCTACTAGCCTGAAAGCAACGGAATGGGTTGCCTCAAGGGGTCATGAGGTTTTCAAGATGATGGCAGAGATTCCTACATTGGGAGGGAAAAGGAGTGGTCAGCCTCTCAGGCTCTACACTTCTCAACATGCAGTCAGTCTTCAGGAAGCAGGGGCCCCTGGCTGGCTAGGAGACACGTAAAGTGGCACTGACGCAGTGGTTTGGGACCCTTAAGGCTTTAGAGTTCTGCTCCTAACCCTCCCAGTGTATGATAAATAAGTTCTTACAATAGGGTAGACTGCTAGATACAGAGACACATTTTCTAAAAGGACTATGAAAACAAACACCCCATTCTACTCATTACATTCTTGAAGGGAAGAAGTCTGAAGAAGAGATTTTTGTTTTAATTCTGCAGTATTAGAAACTTAAAAGTCTTGGTCCGCCAACTGATGGTTCCTCCTTCATAGCTGAAACGTCCTGAAATCCCCTGTTCTAGCTCCCAAATACATACTCTCTTTGCACCTAAGTTCCCCCTCACTTCTACTTCATTCAGTGTAAGTAGAATAAGCAGCAGAAGGCCTAGGATGATATGAAAGACATTCAAATTCCCTCACACCCTATGTCTAGCTCCTCTTCTGAACTGCAACTGGCCCTGAAATAACTGCTGTTAAGGACCAACTTTTGCATTAAAGCAGTTCTTCCAGAAAGACCCTGGTAAGGGCATAATGAACACCATAAATAATGAGGCACGTGTTATTTTACCAGCTTCCCAGCAAAGATCCTGAAAAGAGTAGGAGCAGGGTCAGAAGGCCTAGATGGGTGGGAGCTGAGTATGCAAGGTGCAAAAGGGGTGACACACCCACAGGGTACAGCACAGTCAGGGATGGGAGTTAAGTAGCCAACAGTTCTGGAGGCGAGTGGAAAAGAGGGCATCAACATGGAAGTTACAAAGAAGTAAACCAACCTTGGTCAACATTCATTCATTCATTCATTCATTGAACACTCCCTAATGTGCCAGGCACCATTCTACGCACTGAACAGTATGCTTGCTAGCCATGCAAGTTTAGGTTCTGTGGGTCTAAAGGTCCTAATTCTCAAAGCAGGAACGCTTCTACCTGGGGACACAGTATGAGTCCCTTTGAACTTGAAGCTGCAGCTGCCACCCAGTTACTTTGGGATCCTCATGCCAAGAGACCAGAGAGCAAGCAAAGGAATCAAGCATGCTAGCGAGTAACTGATCCTGGTCCGTGGGAGGAGCTTCCTTCTGCCACACAGTGGAAGTAAAGAGGAGTGTGTGCAGCCATGAGGTGGTCCGCTGGTGAGTCTCACGATGCCCCCCCACTTAACATTTAATGGTAAATGGATAAGAACAGCAGCCATAACCTGAGAAAGGCACAGTAACCAGGGGCTCAGGACCCCCTGGGAGGTAAGACACCGAGACCAGCAGAGGCACTAGCCAGGGTTAAGGGGACTCTAGAATGAGTCGTAAAGAAGGGCAGTAACAAGCATCAGGGACAGCCTTGGGATTGACTGTAGCAGCAAGAGCTGTAGTATTTCCCACTAGCCCTTCATTTGCAAGTTCCCAGGAAACAAGACCAACCAGAATTCAATACAGGATGTTCCCAGATAGGGTGAATTTATTATAAAAAGGAAGTGGATTTGAGCAGCACACTAAAGTATGCCACCAGATTCCCTCTTCAGGACTGACACACTCATGCCCCAGCTGCCAAGAATACCAGGTGCTGTGACTCAGAGCTGAACTCATCATGCAGAACCACCCTCAGCAGCAAGGGTCTGCCTCACCCAGAATGATGGTGCCTCCCAGGGGACCATCTATGACCAATGACTGGCTTATAAAGGGATACAAAGGTCTGGTCCCCATGGCTCAATATGGGACAACTCTGAAGGGCCATCCCATCTCCAGAGCTCCCTGCAGAATCAACAGAGGCCCCATTGCCACAGAAGTACAAGTTGATTTCTCCCTCTGCCCAAACCGCCTTCCCCACTACCTTATAGGCATCTCTTCTGAATACACTCACAGTAAACTTTGTGCATAAAACTCTGTCTCAAAGTTTATTTTCAAGTACCCAACCTAAGAGAGCTGTGCTCACACACATCACCACATGGCTTAAGCAGAGTGCACGGGAACGGACAGCAGAAGTTTCTTGTCTTGGCTCCATCTCCTTAAGTAAGTTCTCCATTTAAGCAAATCTACCTACCCTCTCAAAGTCCGGCAGGTAATCCTCCATCCAGTTCTCATTCTGAATCCATGAGACTACACAGCTTATTAAATAAACTCATTGCAAAGTATCCTGCTTATTCTAACACTAAGTGTTAGACTATACATAGAAATAAAGTTGGTATAAAGGTAGTACATTACTGACACAATGTCAGAAAATTCGTATGCTGGTATCAACATGGACTAGTCCATGAGAAAGGGTTAAGAAGACTAAGTCATTAGGGTAAAATAACCATATGGAAGTCATTTAGCCTCCACGAGCCCATTTCCTAATCTTATTAAAAAGCTGGTGCCGACCACCCTCAGAACTGCCAGGAGGGTTGTATCTGTAAAGATAATAGTACCTACCTCATGGGGCTCTTAGAAAGACTCAATGAGATAATATATTGTGATATCTGGGACATATTAAACACCCCACATATGGCTAGTATCAAATGAAAAGATGTTTGCAAAGCTAGTTTGAAAACTGTAATGTGAACATATTTAACATGTAACATTTTAAATTTTTTTTCAGACGTTTAGCCTTGTCTCCTTAACAAGAACAGGGTCCTTCTCTTCCATTTCAGTTCATTTCAAAGCGACCAGTGCACTGTTTGCCACTCGGTAGATGGTTAAAATCTTTTCCCTGACTGGCAAGACAGGAAGCAGTGAGTAATATCGTGCCTTGGCAACCATGAACACAGGCAAGTGCAAATGCTTCTGTGATACTCCATGAAAGAAAAATCCTTTTGGGGATGGGGGGTATCACAATGAAAAAGGGAAGAAGGAACAACCACCTGAAATGTCACCCAATGATTTCAAATGTATTTCTATCTGTCTGAATGTACTCCAATCAGATGATTTCTAGTCATCCCCTATTTCAGGGTGCTGATGTGTGTACACCCATTTCCCTTTACATTTTATTAAATGAGGAATCAAGGATTACATCTATCCTGGGCTCAAAAATTTTAATGGAACCAAAATCCTCTGAGGATTATCTTAAATCCAGGTAATTTTCTTAAGTGGGACCTGAATGTAGCCAAATAAGTGCATGGTTAGAAACCTGTCTATCTGTCTCTTTAAAGTGATTTCATGAATTTGGGGCCCTGGGTCGCTGAACCACTTCAGTGTTGGCATACATATTATGAGGAAACACACTGATCAAAATTCAAAAAACACTCAAATGCCAGATCAGGATGATTTGGAAAGCTCCATCAGTGCAATCCATCCCACTGGATCCCATCTTTAAATGGCCCTAAGCTCTGTACCCCTTTCCTATGAGCAGGCTAACTTTTTTCCTTACCCCTCATCTCCTTTTTATCTTTGTTAATACTCCCAGTCTATGAATCAGGCAGGCAGCTTTCTTTTCCAGAGCCACCTCAAATCTTACTTCCTACTTACGCCTTCTTAATACACATTAATTTCTAGAACCCATCCACCTTTGTGAAATGTGGAATGCTCCCCTACCTATCACCCCCATGCATATGACTACTCAACAGGCTAGGCCAGGAACTTAGTTCCATGCTGGTCCTCTCCACAGGACAAAGCCCAAGGCATGAGCAGAGAAGCCACTTGCTATCATGGTAACGGTTGTAATAATTACATAATTGCCTAGAGATTGAGTTGCATTTAGTATTTAAATGACAGGTCTCCATTTCACAGAGGAAACATACTACAGAAATATTTTTATTCGTTCCTATTATTAAATGCTGTTCCTTCACACTAATGATCTACATCAGTGATTTTCCGCCTTCTCCAATCTCATGGAACACGTAAACTAATTACTAAAATTCTGCAGCACACCATAAAATATATGTATTTTGCAGATCTGACAAAAAAAAGGTATAATTTTGACATATTCACATCAGATGGCTATTGTTGTGTTGGTTATTGTTATTATTTTATTTGACAATCTAAGGGAAAAGAGGTCAGTGTCCCTGACTAGTCAGGTATTGCAGGTTTTAAAAATTCTTGTAGCACACCTGTGTGCTGTGGCACACCAGTTGAAAATCGCTGATCTACATGAATATTACACTGAAAGACCTATAAGATTCACTCATACTTGACCAAGTTGGGACACCATTTCCCATAAATCGCAGACACCATGTCACAAACCAGCTTCTGAATAGTACCTGGAGACATCCTTGCTGGTTCCATCCCCTCAGTCGCTGCTGTATGCTGGAACACGGCTGAGGCATCAGTGAAGTATCAATTGCGGGTTATATGTTCCCTTTCAGTATGGCACCTCTCTCTTCACAACGTCTTCACTGGCCAAACTTAAAGAAATGAGAAAAGGAAATTTCAGGTGCCATGGCGAGCCAAGGAGTTATTTTTGAGCAAAAAGTTCAGAAACTTTCAGAGAGAGAGAAAGAGATGAGACAAAAATGCTCAGGATGCAGGAGACCTATTTCTAGTTCTGTCCCTGAACAAGTGACTTAGCTTCTCTGTATCTCACATGTCTCATTTGTGAAATAGGGATAATTACATCTTGCTTCCTAATGCAGAAAGTGAGAAGGGAGCAGAAGCCTCTGATTTTATAGATGAAAAAAGACACTTAAGGTAAGTGACTTAATGGCATACATAGTCAGTAAAAGAGGCAGGGCAAGAACCTAGGATTCTAGGCTCAAATCTCCACCTAGTCTTCTGACTTATTCCGATATACCAAGGTCTAAAATTCTGTGAAGTAAATTGAGAATTATACTATTTAACAAAAAGATAAAAGTAAGGCATAATGAGGTCATGTGGTTCAATCATGGCAGAATTTTGACTAGAATCCTGCATGCTAATGTCTAAGCCAGAGTCAAACCAAAGTGCTCTAACTTGAATTCCTTTTTCTCATTGAAAAAACATAAACTTACCCCAGCATAGGTATATTTAGGTGTAGCAAATGTCCTAGAAGGCCCAACCTGAATCCTATTTCGTTGCTTTCTTCTTTTATTATTTTAGTCCTTCTCCTTTATTTGAGATTATTTTCCTGTTATTTTTCTACGATCTTGAGACAGATATTTGTATTACTTATTTTCGATCTTCTCTCAGATTTGCAATTACTGCTATAAACTTATCTCTAAGGATAATTTCAACTGCATCTTCCAAAGTTTTGATAAATCATACTTCCACTATTATTCAGTTCAAAATATTTTCTGATTTCTTCTTTGATCCAAAGTTATTTAAAAGCATACTGCTTAATTCCAAAACTTTGTAGAATTCTCTAATTATCTTTTCATAATTGATTTCAGGTTTAAATCCTCTGTGGTCAGACAAGATGTTCTGAATAATTAGAATTTTGAAATCTGATGAGGTTTGATTTAGGTCCCAGAATACAGTTAATTTTGGTAAATGTTCCATGTACACTTGGAAATAAGACACATTCTTGTTATTATTGACTGTAGGGCTCTGTATATATCAATTCAGTCAAGTTTGTTTATCATATTGTTTAGATGTTCCACAGCCTTTCTGAATTTTTTTTTTGTCTGTCTACACTATCAGTTATTGACAAGACATTTTAAGGTTTCCCACAACAATTGTGTACTTACATATTTTTTCTCTTCTACCAATTTTCACTTTTTAATTTAAGGCTATGTTACTAGATGCATAATAATTTGTAATTGTTTTGTATTCTTAATGAATTGACCTTTTTGTCATCATGAAATGCTACCTTTCTACTGTAATGCTTTTTTCTCTAAAGCCTAGATTGTTAACTAGTACTAATATATTTTTCCATCCTTTTTCTTTTCATCTTTCTGTCTATATTTTTAAGGTGTATGTTCTCTTATAAGTAGCCCATAATGGAGTCATGTTTTTTATCAAGTCTTATAATTTATTTCTTTTAGCTAAAGCATTAAGTCATTTACATCTAAAGTAACTACTCATATGACTTATATCATCCATCTTATCATTTGTTTACTACTTGTTCCACATGTTTTATATTCCTTTTTCTTTTTCTGTCTTATTTTAAACAAGTATTTTTCCTTTTTTAATCCTCGCCCAAGGTTATGTGTTTATTGATTTTTTTTTAAGAGAGAAAGGAAGGAGGAGAGAGAGAGACAAACATCAATGTGAGAGAGAAACATTGGCCGGCTGCCTCCCTTAGGCACCTGGACTGGGAATTGAACCCGCTACCTTTCTGGTGGACAATGCTCCAACCAGCTGAGCCACTTGGCTAGAGCTAAACAAGTATGTCTTACTATCTGATTTTCTCCCTATATTAGATTGTTAGTTATACATTCTTTCACTATTACTTTTTTAGTAGTTAGCATAAGGAATACAATCAGCACTCCTGACTTATTAATATCTGTGATGGTTACTTTTATCGGTCAACTTAGCTAGGTTATAGTACCCAGTTATTCCATCAAATACTAATCTAGATGTTGCTGTGACATGGTACTTTGTAGACACGGTTAACACCTACAATCAGTTGACTTTAAGTAAAAGAGATTACTCTGACAATGTGGGTGAGTCTCATCCAATCATTTGAAAGGCCTTCAGAGCAAAAGTGAGGTTACCCTTAGGAAATTCTGCCTCTAGACTGCAACAACAGCTCCTGCTCAAGAATTTCCAGTCTGCCAACCTGCTCTATAGATTTCTGACTTTCCAGCCCCCATGATCACATAAGCCAATTTCTCAAAATAAATGATTGATCTCGTATGAGACCTAGTACCTTCCTTTCCTACTTCCCAAGAAATGCTATGAAATTAGAAGTTTAACTCACCCATCCATCTCCCATTTTTTATTTCATCACGCATTTTAGTTCTATATATTTTAATGCCCCACAACATACTGTTGTTGTTCTGTGCAGTCAATGTTCATTTATATTTATCCACGTATATATTCTTTCCAATGTCCTTCACTCCTTTCTGCATTTATGTGTTTCCACACAGGATCATTTTCCTTCTGCCTGAAGAATTCCCTAGGTCTGCTCGCAACACATCCTCTCAGTTTTATTTATCTAGAAATGTCTTTATTTTGCCTTCACATTTAAAGGGTATTTTCATTGGGTACAAAATTCCAGATATGCCTGCCCCAACCCTCAGCATTTTAAAGATATTATTCCCTTGCCTCTGATTTCCAACTTATTATTCTGCCAGTTGTAGTCTAGATTCTTTGAAAGTAATGTACTGATTTTTTTTCCAGGTTTTCTTTAATATTTTTTAGCAACTTTATTATGAGAGTTTCTTTTGTATTCATATTTTCTTAAGTCCAGAGTACTTTTGAAACTGTGGCTTGATTGTGTATTTCATCTGTTTTTTAAAATTATTGTCTATTTTCTCTTCAAATGTTGCTTCTACCTTATTTTTCCCTCCTGTTATTCTTGAACTCTAATTTTATATATGTTAGGCCTTTTCATTGAGTTATATAAGTTTCTTATACTCTTTCCTGTGTTTCCATCTTTTTTTCCCTTCAGTGTGTTAGCCTGTGTTTTCTACCCTGCTTGGGACTTCCAGTTCCCCCAAGAGGATACTAGGACTTCTACCACCACTTGGCAATAGGAGGCAATTCTCTTACTCTTCCCTGGTAAATGTAAACAGAAGTCAGCTAAAACAGAATATTTAAATAAGACCCTGAGTCCCATAACATAATACCTAAAATGTCCATATTTCAATGGAAAGTCACTTAAATAAGTAACTAGGAAAATCTGGGCATGAATAAACAAAGGCTGACTTCACAGAGATATTAGAATATTTCTGGCAAAGATTTTAGAGCATTCATCATAGATACCCTTCCCCTTAGCAATTATAAGCACACTTGAAACAAACAAATATTCTCAGCAAAAATAATATATGATATATAAAGAAGAATCAAATTGAAATCATAGAAATAAAAAACAAAATAACCAAAAAAAAATTTTAAACTAAATGGATGGGTCAACAGCAAATGGAAGGGTTAGAAGAATCAGTAAAGCAGAAGACAGAGCAATGGAGAGTACCCAACTGAACAACAGAGGAGGAAAACAGATTGGAAAAAGGAACAAACCCTCTTCTAAGACTCATGGGACTATAACAAAAGAGCTAATGTCCATGTAATCAGAGTCCCAGAAGAAAAGAGGAGAAAGTGCTAAGAAAGTTGTAAAGAAATAATGGCAGTTCTGGAAACCTAATATACAACATGATGACTATAATTAGAAATAATGTATTATATACTGGAAATCTGCTAAGAAGTAAATAAATGTTAATTGTTCTCACTACACAAAAAAATGATAAATATATAAAATGAGAAAATGTTAAATTTATTTTATATATATACAGGGTGCGCAACAGTAGGTTTACAGTTGTTTGTATGGAAAATAATACAATAATTAATAATACAAGAATAGCCCTGGCTGGTGTGGCTCAGTGGATTGAGTGCCAACCTGCAAACCATAGGGTCGCCAATTTGATTCCTGGTCAGGGCACATGCCTGGGGTGCGGGCCAGGTCCCTGATAGGGGACGCTCGAGAGGAGGCCACACATTGATGTTTCTCTCCCTCTCTTTCTCTGTCCCTTCCCCTCTCTAAAAATAAATAGATAAAATCTTTAAAATAAAAAACTTTGTTTCACATACAAACAACTCTAAACTTACTTTTATCATACCGTGTATAGTTCACAATGTATACTTGTATATCTATTATCAAAATGCTACATTGTATACCTTAAGTATATACAATTTTTACTTGTCAAAAATAAACAAGTAAAAATATTTTTAAAAGAGAGAATGACATAAAACTTTTAAATCTGTCAAGTTTCTGAATGATAGTCAAGTTTCTGAAAACTAATGACAAAGAAAATCTTAATAGCAGAGAGAGAGAAATGATGCCTTTCCTATAGGAGAAAAACAATTCAAATGATATCAGACTTCTCATCAGAAATCATAGAAGCCAGAGAATAAAGTGGCACGATATTCTCCAAGTGCTGAAAGAAAAGAACTGTCAACTTAGAATTTTACACCCAGACAAAATACCCTTCAGGTATGAAAAAGAAATCAAGACATCCTCAGATGAAAAAACTAAAACTAAGATAATTTTTCCACCAGATTTATCCTAAAAGAGTGGCCAAAGGAAGTTCTCTAAACAGAAAATGATAAAAGAGAAATCTTGGAATATCAGGAAGGAAAAAAGAATATGAAAAGAGCAAAAATATGAATAAATACACTATAGTTTCCTTCTGCTCTTGAGTTCTCAAAATGATGTTTGACAATAGGCAAAAATTACAACACTGACTAGTATAGTAGTGCTAAATAGATGCAAAAGAAATATTTAAAATAAATATATTATACATGAGGGAAAGGTAAGATTTCTAGACTTCACCTGAATTGGTAAAATATCGACACTAGTGGGCTAAGTTACAGATATGTAATGTAATAAAAATCATAATTGTAAAATAAATGTTCAAGCAACACAAAGGAAGGGAAAAAACATAGAACAAACTAAATACAAAAAAATAAGCACTAATATAGGCATAATTACATTAAATATACTCTAAGTATACCAATTAAAAGGTAAAGATTGGCAGAGTGGATTAAAAACCACGCTATCTATAGGAAAATCAATTTAAATATAACAATATAGATAGATTGAAAGTCAAAGCATGGAAAAGGATATACCATGTAAACATTAATCAAATAAAACAGGTGTGGTTATACTATTATCAGTAAACTTCAGCAGCAATGAAATAAACTTCAGAGCAAGGAAATCAGAGAGAGAGGGACTTTACATAATCATACTAAGATCAATTCAACAAGAAGACATAGCAATCCTAAATGAATTCTGACCATACACAGAGCAACAACATATGCTAATAAAATACTGAATATATTTACAAATACATAGGGAGATGAACTGAATAGTCCACAATTATATTTGGAGACCTCAACATCACTGTCTCAATAATTCATAGAACAACTAGACATAAAATCAGCAAGGATATATCATCCACCAACAGGATCTAATCAGTACTTAACTGATAAAACACACCACCCAACAACAGCAGAATACACATTCTTTTCACTCATCCGTGGAACATATAGCAACATGCACCATATCTGAGCCATACAGCACACCTCAACTGATTTAAAATGTTATTATAGAGTATGCTGTTTGTCCACAATGGCACAAACTAGAAATCAATAACAGAATGATAACAAGAAATCTCTAAAAACGTGGACAGTAAAAAAATTTCAAAATACTCTACAAATTCTCAAACAAAATAATATAATACATGGAACTAAAAGAAACTGAAAACCCACCATAACAAAATATGTAGGCTACAGCTAAAACAGTGTTTAAAAGTAAATGTGTAGCATTAAATGTTTACATTAGAAAAGAGGAAGAGTCTCATATCAAGTCTTCCACCTCAATAACATAGAAAAAGAAGAGCAAAATAAACCCAAGGCAAGTAAAAGAATGGAAATAAAGAGCAGGAATCAATGAAACTAAAAACAGAAAAGCAATAGAGAAAAATCAATGAAACAAAAAGCTAGTTCTTTGAAAACAGATCGATAAAATTGACAAACATCTAACAAATTGACAAAAAAAATAGAGAAGACACAAATTACCAATATCAGGAATGGAACAAGAAATATCACTTCAAACCCTGCAAACATCAAAGAGACATTAAGTGAATACTTGAACAATTCTATACATATAAATATGGCATATAAAATGTACCAATTCCTCAGAAAGCACAGAGTAACACACAATATGAAATAGGCTAGTTCTATATTAAGAAGATTAAATTTTCAACTTAAAAATTCCCAAAAGATAACTCTCCAGGTTCAGGAGGATTCATTAGAGAATTCTACCAGACGTTTAAAGAAGAATTAACACCAATTCCACACAATCCCTTCCAGAATGAGAGAAAGCTTCCCAATTCATTTTAGGAAGCTAGTATTATCTGATACCAGTATGTATGAAAAAAGAAAACTGTGTATCAATATCCCTCATAAATGTAAATGCAAAAATCCTTAGCCAAAAAATTAGTAAGTAAAATCCAACAGTCTATAAATGGAATTATACACTCAACTGTATTAGAGTTCTCCAGAGAAACAGAACCAACAGGATATACTGAGAGCAGCAAGGGAAAAGTGACTTGTCACATACAAAGAATATATACACAAACACACCACAAGACAGACTTCTCAGCAGAAACTTAGTAAGCCAGGCAATAGTGTGGTGATATATTCAAAATACCGAAAGAAGAAAATGGCAACCAAGCATAATGTACCCAGAAAAACTGTCCTAAAATTACAGAAAGAAGGAAATATTAGAGCAGAAATAAATGAAATAAAAAATATGCAAATCATTTTTAACTGATGAAACTGAGTTGTTTTTTTGAAAAATAAATTAACAAACCCTTAGCTAGACTAAGAAAAAAAGAGAGATGCTTCAAATAATAAAATCAGAAATGAAAAAGAAGACATTCAACTGATCCCACCACAATAAAAAGAATCATAAAGGACTTAATGTGATTCCTATTAAAACACCTACAGCATATTTCACAGATCTAGAAAAAATATTCCAAAAATGTATGTGAAACCAAAAAAGACTCCAAATAGCCTCAGTGATCTTGAGAAAGAAGAAAAAAGTTGGAGGGATCACAATACCCAATATCAAACTATACTACATGGCCATTATAATTAAAATAGCCTGGTACTGGCTTAAGAACAGGCATATAGATTAATGGAACAGAACCTAGAGCCCAGAAATCAACCCACACCTTTATGGTCAATTAATATTTGACAAAAGAGGCAAGAGTATATAACAGAGTAAAGACAGCCTCCTCAATAAATGCTGTTGGCCAAACTGGACAGGTACATGCAAAAAAAAGGAAAATAGACCACCAAATTAAACCATATACAAGAATAAACTTAAAATGGATAAAAGGCTGAAATGTAAGTCATGAAACCATGAAAATAATGGAAGAAAACATAGACAGTAAAATCTCAGACATCTCTCTAGCAACATTTTTGCAAATATATCTCCTAGGGCAAGGGAAACAAAGGAAAAATATAAATAAATGGGACTACATCAAACTAAAAAGCTTCTGCACAGCAAAAGAAACCATTAACTAAATAAAAGGGAACCCACGGTATGGGAGAAAATATTTGCCAATGACACACCTGATAAGGGGTTAATTTCCAAAATATATAAAGGACTTAAATAACTCAGTACCAGGAAGACAAGCAATCCAATTTAAAAAATGAGCAAAGGACCTGAATAGACATTTCTCCAAAGAAGACATACAGATGGCCAATTGACAGATGAAAAACTGTTCAACGTCACTAATCATCAGAGAGATGCAAATTAAAATCACAATGAGATACTACCTTACACAGCCAGAATGGCTACCATCAAACAACAAACAACAGTACTGCATAGCATGTGGAATAAAGGTAACCATAGTGCACTGTTGGTGAAAATGCAGACTGGTACAGCCACTGCGGAAAACAGTATGGAGTTTCCTCAAAAAACTAAAAATGGAGCTGCCTTTTGACCCAGTAATTCCACTTATGGTAATATATCCTAAGAATCTTAAAACACCAATTTGAAAGAATATATGCACCCCTATGTTCACAGCAGTATTGTTTACAATAGCCAAGATCTGGAAACAGCCCAAATAACCATCAGTAGATGAATGGATAAAAAAGCTGTGGTATATTTATACAATGGAGTACTACCTGGAGGTAAAAAAGAAGAAAATCTTACCTTTTGTAACAGCATGGATGGACCTGGAGATATTGTGTTAAGTGAAATAAGCCATTCAGAGAAAGACAAATATCTTATGATCTCATTTATACATGGAGTCTAATGAACAAAATAAACTGACAAACATAGAAACAGAGGTATAGATACATGGAATGGACTAATAGCTGTCAGAAGGAATGGGGAGGCTGGATGAAAGAAGGTGAAGGGATTAGCAAAAGAACATACATGCATAACCCATAAACACAGACAACAGTGTGGTGATGGCCAGAGGGAAGAGGGTTGAGAGCTGGGTGGAGGTGGACAAATGTGGGGATTAGGGGGACATCTGTAAGAGAGTCAACAATAAAAATGAAGTTAAAAAAGAAAGAAATTTAACATTTTCTTATATTAAATAAATTTTTAAAAAAGAATCATAAGGGACTATTATGAACAAGTATATGATAACAAATTGGACAATCTAGAGGAAATGGAGAAACTCCTAGGTATATATAACCTACCAGGACTAAATCAAAAGGAAACAGAAAGTTTGAACTTACCAATAAAAAATAAGGAGACTGAAGGAGTGAACAAAAAACTTTGAACATAGAAAAGCCCAGGATGATTTGGCTTCAAGGGTGAATTCTACCAAACATTTAAAGAAGAATTAATACCAATCATTCCTAAGCTCTTTCAAAAATTAGAAGACACACATCCAAACTCATTCTATGAGACCAGTCTCAAGCTGATTCCAAAGCCAGAAAAAGATGCACAAGAAAAGAAAACTATAGGCCAATATTCATGATGAACATAGATGCAAAATCTTCAACAAAATACTAGCAAACTGAAGACAACAGCACATTAAAGGAATCATACATCATGACCGAGTCAGATTTATCAATGGAATACAAGGATGGTTCAACATATGCAAATCAATTAACATGATACACTACATTAACAAAATGAAGGATAAAAATCGCATGATTATTGCAATAATGCAGAAAGAACATCTGACAACTGTTCATGATAAAAATTCTCAACAAGTTAGGTATGGAAGAAACTTATCACAATACAATAAAAGCCATTTATGAAAAGCGTACAGCTAACATCATACACAATGATGGAAAGTTAAAGGCTCTCCCTCTAAGATTCAAAACAAGGCAAGGATGCCTCCTTTCACTTCTCATATTCAGCATAATACTGGAAGCCCTAGTACCAATTTATCAATAAAAAGAAATTAAAGGCATCCAAATCAGAAAGAAAGAAGTAAAACCATTTCTATTTGCAGATGACATTATCTTATATGTAGAAAATCCTGCTGTTAGAATAAGCAAAAATCCATTTACAATAAGCTAAAAGAAAGAGGTAAAAGGCATGTACTGAAAAACTGAAAACTATAAAACAGTGCCAAAAGAAAATTTGGAAAGACACAAATAAATAAAAGCATATACCATGTTCGTGCATTGGAAGAATTAATATTGTTCAAATGTCCATACTTCCCAAAGTGATCTATAGCTTCAACACAGTTCCTATCTAAATCTTAATGGTGTTTTTTACTGAAATAGAAAAAAATCCTAAAATTTATTCAGAACCACAAAGACCTCAAATGACCCAAGAAATTTTGAGCAAGAGCAACAAAACTAGAGGTAACACATTTCCTCATTTTATAACATTATTAAGCTACACCTCTGGATGATCCAGCTCAACGTGTCCTATAGTTTTACATACTACTTATACACACATACTCTTAAATTTATATCTTTAGCCTCAACTTCTCACCTGAACTCCTGACTTATATCCAATATCTTCTCTTGAATACCTAACAGACATTTATACTTGTCATATCCAAACACATGATCTCTCAACTCAACTTGTTCCTCTCACCATTTCCCCACCTATCCTAAGAGTTCCCTAATAATTGTATGACAATTTTAAACATGGCTCCAAATTCTTTAATGCTTCAATATTTCCTCCTCTTTGAATCTGGATGAACCTGTCAATAATTCTAGTGAAAGAATATAGTGGAAGTGACACTATGTGAGTTCCGAGGTTAGGTCATGAAAGACCATGCAGCTTCTTTCCCATTCTCTTGGAATGTTCCCCTTCAGGGAGCATTCCCTCTCAAAAAACAAGCCATTATGCTGTGAAACAACAAAGCCAACAGAAATAATAAAAATGACTGCTGTTTTAGTCCACTATTTGGGAGTGAGGTAGTTTGTAGTAACAGACAACTGGATCCGTTGATAGTTTTATTCTTTCAATTATTCGGACCAAAAATTCTAGCAGCATCATTGATTCCTTTCTTTCTCTCACATTCCATATCCAATCCTCAACAAATTCTGTCAGCTCTCCCTTCAAAATATGGCCAAAATATGACTAATTCTCACTACCTCATTCATAAAATCACTCCTAGTAAATTACATAAAAAACTCCTCCTCAAAGTTCTTGACTGAAAATAGAAACTGACTCCGGTTAACTTCTGCAGGTAAATTTCATGAAAGCAAAGTGGAGGGTTCACAGCATATACTAAAAAACGGATGAGAATCATGTCCACAAAATAGTCAGAACTCAACAAACATTAAGCATTAGGAATCACAGCCAAAGTTGCAGCCTGGATGATGAACTGCCACCACTGGACACAGCATGCACCACCTTCCCCGGCTTGAATTCCAGGCTGCCCCTACTCTATTGGTCTTTGGTGTATTAGTTTCAGAGAGGCGCTATGTCATTGGCTGAGCTTACTTGTTCCTGGGTCCCAAATGCCAGCGGATGGAAAGGGGAAAAGTTTGGGCTTTGAGGTATTCACAGTAAAAACTGGAGACCCATATCCCATAAAAAGTTATTTCACAGTGCATTCTCCAAACACAAAAAGTGGCTAAGAATTCTGAGCAGCCAAGAAAAAGTAAATGACACCGATAAGGGTTGGGTAAGGAGACGATACATTTCTATATAACAAATGACAGGTTTTCAATATATATTAATATGATAGAAAGATAACTAGACTTTGAATTAAAGCCTTAGATTTAAGTCCTGTTCTACCACTTACTGGATGTGTGACCCTGAACAAACCACTTAACGTCCCTGAGATTCCATTTTTTCATCTTTATGCTGGGAACAATAATATCTGTCCTGCTTATCTCACAGGTTGTTTTCAGGGTGAAATGAGTGTGTGAGCATATTAAGGTTACTCTTTATCTCACTCATCTTTTAAAGACTGTTGCCTAGCTGAGAGTTAGTATAGGGTATGCAGGTGTTCCATGAATGTCTGCAGAGTGAGTAAAATATATAGAAAGGATTTGTAAAATGAAAGCCATTAATTACCTGGTCTTACTCAATACTCCACCTAGGCCAGAAAAGTCTGATACTGTCACACAGAGCCATCCTTAAGTAATATCAAATTATGCTTTGGGAGGAGATCCTTGACACTGATCATTTTTGCCACTGACCACTTCATAAAATTTATGTGGAATGGCAGAGCAACTTACTGCTTCAATATGTAGTACAAATTTGGCTCCTAGAGCAAATTCCTTCTGTGGCAAGTTTTAAGGGCTTGATGATAATAGCTCTTGAGAATCATTCTAGCATGGGGAAATAACGTAGCTTATTGTCTAGATTTTTGGCCAATGAATTCAAGTTACCCTGAGAAAACAAAACTCTAATTATAGGATAACTAATAAAAACAGTCCCTTGATCAAATCCTTTGGAGGCAGATAGTTCAGAATCAAGGATTTTTCAGATAGTTTGAAAGGTGTTGGTTGTAAGAATCATAATGTTGAAGAGGGTCTGCACAGCATCATATAATCAAATACAGTAAAATTTCTACAGAGGTATATCTGAATGTTAATTCTAACTGGAATAAAGACTGGAACAGTCTCAAATCAGTCCAGCTAATGTTATTTCAACATATGAGATCCAAATAGCTTTTTGTTTTAAGAGCTCTTTTGGACTTTAGAAACACAGACAAGAAACAAAGTTTTATTTTTTCATAAATAAAGGAATAGTTTTATAGAGTTTTGAGATACCAAATGCTCTACCGTGTACATTTAAAGTTCTTACAAGCTTGAATATTAATATAACTTATCTCTTAAAATCACCTATATAGTCCCTTGCACAGTATTATTTTTCAAATATGCAATTCAAAGAATTATAAACTGTGACCAGAGAGATCATCTATTTCAACCTGTTGCGTAATTCAGCTGACCCCTCCCAATAGCATCCTAGCCAGACAGTCACTCGGCCTGGGCAGGATGCTGCTCTGGGTGAAGAACTTGCCCCTTTACACGGCAACCTGCTGCGTCCTTGGACAACCTTCATTATTAATACCACAGTCAGCTCCTCTGTCACTTTTACCCTTCGGTCCTAACTCTGCCCTGGGGAGCAGGAAAAACTAACCCCTCTGCCATGTGACAGCTAGGCAAATATTTAAAGTGGCAATCATGTACCATATCATTAGCCTCTTCTCTAGGCTAAACATTTGCTCTAACTCTTCCACATAAAGCATGGTTTCCTCTCCCCTCACATCCTGAGGATCTATGCTAATCTCTAACTTACCAATGTTTATGTTAAAATAAAGTAGCTAGAGCTAGATAAAACTCCAGCCCAGAATCCTGGGAACCTGTTATCTTCCTTGCAAGCTATATACTATATTTCTATTGATGCAGTACAAAATTACATTAGCTTTTTATGCAGAATAATTTTGAACTATTTTGCATTTATATAAGATTTATATCCCCATTGTTCCACAGACATTATTGTCACAATCCAGGAATCTCTCTTAATTTATTTTTTTTAGCCTCAACAAAGGGTTTTTGTACTGGTCTTTGTTAAAGCACATCATGTGGGTTTTCATTCCAACATTCATGTTTCATTTTTAATCTTGATTTCGCCTTTCAATATATTAGCTATGACTTCTTGCTCTATGTCACCTACAAATTTGATAAGCAGTCTTTCTAGCCTTCAGTAAAGACTTAACAACAACAAAATATATATATATTTATATTATTTATACACACACACACACACACACACACACACACACACAGAGAACAAGATAGGATCAAGAGCCTTATGGCATGTCATTAGAGAATTCCTTCCAGGATGGCATCCTTACTATCTAATGCAGCCAATGAACCACATACACAAGTAACAATACCAAGTATTAGATGACATGTCCTAAACAAGCAGCAAGAAAAACAAACGCTATACGGAGAAGAAAATAATGCATCCCAGAACCATCAGACAAGGCTCTCTACTTCAGTAATTAATTTCAAATACAATTTGACTAAAATAGGGTATTTGAAAAAGGTTTCCTTCCTGAAATGTGCATATATTGTATATATACTAGGGTTGCAACATAAAATCCATTTCCTACCATGGACCTCACCCAGAAAGTTTACAAACACAGTATTAAAGGACGAGTAGGCTTTGAAGTGCCATAGAGAAGGGGAGAATAAGCCAAGAAAAAATCTTACCACATTTCGGATCAATAAACTCCTATAGATGTGATTCCCCCCACTGTTCATTCCATTCCCCCGGCCCCACCCTAACTCCCACAACTATAAGCAACCCCAACATGCAGAAATCAATATTTTAGGTATATGTTTTTTAATGATTGTTTGGTTTTCCGAGGGAGTATTCACTTTTAAAATAGGTCATGAAGGGGGTTCATTCACAAGGCAAGTGACCCTGGTTTAATATGCATTCATTTGATTGACACACAATATTTTCAGAATACCAAGAATACAAAACATGCAGGGTTGCTGCTATTTGCTTATACTGTATAACAAACCTAAGGTTAAACATGACCCTTGAAACTGTCCCCACATCTTTCCAGCCAGGACACTTTGATGGTATAGTAAATATCACTATGGTTCCACTTTGAAGAAACAGGGTTTAAATAAGGCTTTGCCAAAGTAATTTTTTTACATAAAACAAAATCCCCATCAAAAAATACCCCTGTAAAAAATTTGTAATAAATACCTAGAAAAGAAATAACTCTGAGGCAATTCTGGTCTCACTGATCACATTAAATCATGACAGGTTCTGGTCTCTCATTCTCTGTCCTCTGTTCCTTTCTTGGTCTAAAAATTAGTTACAGCTACGAACCAACAACTCAGAGTATAATTTAAAACTTGAAGCAACAAATCCATTCACTGAATCAGATCGTTTAGAATTAGACATTTTTAAAAATTTATTTTTGAAGAAAGGAATCGCAAAACCTTTCTGGATTGTGAAGTCAATCAATTCAAATGTATCCCATCAGAAATAGCTTTTAAGGCTATAAGCCCCCATAACAACTTGGATTCAGATTTAGAATATCTAAAAAAGAGCCCTCAGGAAATTAACCCAATAATCATTAAGCCCTCATTAGCAAATCAGACTCGAAGCGTGTGTGGAAAGGACCTCAGAGAGCATCTACAGGAGGAAGGGGCTAGGCAACAGGATTGCCAGGACAGCTCCAGGTCCAGATCTTGATTCCACCATACCCTTGACCTTGGGACTGAGGGTGATGGACACAGCACCTTCTCCATCAGTAATTTCTAACTTCCCTTGACCAACATCCAACATTACCCAAAAGAGAGGGAGGGGGGAAACTTAGCCCATTGCTTTGAAATGAGATCCAAATAATTCTTTGCTGTTTTTTTCCTTCATTACACAATGAAGGAAAATGAGCAGTCATCATCACTCCACTGATATGTGAGATTCTTTAGAGCAGGGACCACATCGAATTTGCTCATTATTCTATCCCCAGCACCTATGTGGTCACATAATTCTGGGTGCTGTTTGTTTTCTAGTTTTTCTTTTCTTTGTTTTTTGCTTCCTACTATCCAAATGCTCATCTGATTTTAAGTGATCCCCTAAAGTGTGCAGTATAGGTAGAATTAGTGCCCTCGGATAGCTAGGATCCTGGTATATTCCATAGGAGAAGGCCCTCCCCGCCACCCCAGCCCAGTCATTGGCTCTTGCAGAGTAAAGCACAGGGATAGCCTAGAAGTTACTTCTGGCAGCAGCAACAGAGACAACAGTGACCAGAGTCTGTCTACTGCATGGTGTGGCTTTGACTCTGCTGCTGCTGCTATTGTCCCTTTTTTCCTGTTTGCTGTCCAAGTTTAAATCTCTTCCATTCCTACCACTTCTGTGAACTACCTGGTTTCTTCCACGGAAGTTCTTTTCCACTTAAGTTCAAGACAACTTCTCTTACCTGCAACCCAAAAGTCAAAGAGGCACCTAGAAGGTATTCAATAAATATTTCTTAAATGAACAAATAAATTACTGAATTAGCCATCATCAATTTTCTGTATAATACTTTACAGTTTCCTAGAACTCTCCCATATTCTGATGGTTGTATCTAGTTGCTGCCCCACTGATACTCCAATATTTAAGTTACAATATTTAACGTAAGAGCTGGGGAATAAAATTATGAACATAAAACCTAGTAGAACAATTTTTTCCACAGGAAATTAGATGTGCAAATAGCTCTGAAAAAAGAAGTCTATAAACGGGAACTAAAACTTCAGCTATGAATTGACGTTCACCAGGTGCACTGTGGGCGGAAGCTGTTCCAATAGGCACTGAAGGAACAGCATCTGCAAAGGCATAAACTACATCGCTTCAAAACACAAAAATTTTTGTTTTAATCATATGACTTTAACCTTTGGTTTCCAATTTTTTTTTTAAGATTTTACTTATTTTATTTTTAGACAGAGGGGAAGGGAGGGAGAAAGAGAGGGAGAGAAACATCAATGTGTGGTTGCCTCTTGCACACCCCCTACTGGGTACCTGGCCCGCAACCCAGGCATGTGCCCTGACTGGGGAATCAAACCTGTGACTCTTTGCTTCACAGGCCAACAAGCAATCCACTGAGCTACACCAGCCAGGGCTGGTTTATAATTTTTTTTTAAATGTTTCTAGTCACCCCACCTTTACTGAAAGTGAAATTAACTGTATCTCTTTTCACCCTTCAAAAAATCCTCTACCTTCTAGAATAATACTAAAAAGAGGGGAGAACAAATGAATACTAACTTACATCCAAATTATAGTTTTGTAGCAGCTGTATACAGAATATCATTTAAAAGATTTTCAGAAATCTTTCACAAGCCCAGACGGAAAATGTTAAGGACTTTCCACATTTATTATTATAAGCCATGTTTGAAACATGGTGGTTCAAAGCATGTTTCAGAATTGTCCTAAGAATTCCACTCTCTTATTACCAATTTATGCTGAGAATGCAAAGAACTATACATAATGCATTGTATTTGGTTTATGGGAACACAGATCCCCACAGCCAGGTTTCCCCAGTCTGATGGTTAGAAGACCATTACAAAACCTATTAAACCATCTCAGTAAGCAAGACAGGGAAGGCCATTGTGGGTTCAGTGACCTATTCTCAGCCCCACTGATTACAAAGCAGGCGATGAGTTCGCTGAGGTCCCTTTTTGACTCTACATCTGATCTCCAGGGAGCTAGTGCTGACCTCTTTCCACCATAAAGTATGAAGAACACATTGCACCAACAAAGGGAGAGAGTAAATACTTAAAAGTAGTTTTAAGAAGAGAAAAAAAGTGAAACGCCGCGGAAGAGGAACTTTAAACCTTTAATATTTTTGTTTTACACAGCCTACAAATGTCCTATATAATTTGTGATGCCTATAAAGTGCAGTATAAAAAATAATTTCAAATTGTAATGGAGCCCTGACTGGTGTGGCTCAGTGGGTTGGGCATCGTCCAGCAAAGAGAAAATCTGTATTCTGGTCAGGGCACATGCCCTGGGTTGCCAGCCAGGCGCCTCAGCCCCCTGTTGGGGTGTGGGAGAGGCAACCAATCTGTTTCTCACCCACTCTTTCTCCCTCCCTTCCCCTCTCTCTGAAAAATGAATAAATAAAATCTTTTCTTTCAATATTTTTAAACATTGTAATGGAAAGCCACATGACTTGAATACGACCAAAGAAGAGGACATAAAATGTATATACCAAAGGACTACCCCCTGGCTTCCAGTGCTTTTCTGATACAGATACCAAAAAAAAAAGCTTTTTGCATGAAATTCTCCTTTTCCTTTTTTTTCCTTTTTTTTTTTTTTGCGTCAATAGAAACATAATGGCTTCTTTAACATTTGTTCTCTACACAATGGTGTCAGCGCCTTGTTCTGAGGACACACAGATATTTCTCCTCAGGAAAACGCTCCCTGGTCCGTTCCCAGGTCACAGAAGAGGGAGACGCAATCCACCGCCCTCGGGGCTCCTGGCTCCTGCCTGGAGGGCACCAGGCAGCACTGCTGGGAAGGCTGGAACTCACCATTATCGACCGAACGTGGCTTGCCCTGCCCACGAGGAGGGTGGCACGTGCGGGGAGCTGGTTTCCGGGGCCCGGTCGTGCGTCGCAGCCCCAGGAGCCTTTGACCTTCGCCCGGCCGAGCGAGGAGCTCCGCGCGGCTAGACTCGACCCCGCACCCGAGTGATCGGAGACCGGAAGCGCCCGCCGTGCGCCCTTCCGCCCCCGGACGGGGGGCGCCCCGTGGGCAGCTACCCCAGGCCTGGGGCACCCTCGGCGGCCGTCCCCGGGAAAGCGCTCCTGTCAACTCTCCTGCCCCTTTTCTTCAGTTCCCCTTTGTCTCCTCCCCAGAAGGCGAGACCAGGCCGGAGAAGGGGCACCAGGCCCGTTGGCCCCATGCGCTCCCGCCGGGCCGGCCAACCCGGCCGCGCCGGGCCTCGTGCTAGGAGAGGAGCCTGCGTCTGGGTGGCCCGACCCTGCCGCGCGCTCGGCCGGGGCTGGGGCCAGGCGAGGTCGCCTGGTCTAGGGCACCCGAAGGCCGGGCCGACTTCCGTCTCTGCTTCCGCGGCCTCCCCACCCCCTACAAGTCCCCGGAATCAATAGTGGCCGCGGATTTTCCACAATTGCAGCTGTCTGATCCATCAGTGAATAATTAAATCAAACCAGCCAGGCCGGCCTGAGCAGGGCCCAGTTTGGCGTTGGAAACCAAGGGTTTCCCCCTTCCAGATCCCCTAAAATTGGGGGCCCCACTGGGGGCGAGCAAGGCAGACGGGGCCAGGCCTCGCCCGGTGCCCGAGTCGGGGGGTGGGCGCAGCCGGGGCGGCACTGCAGGTGAGGGGGGTCGAGAGGGTGTAGCCTGGGGCGGGAGGAGGACCGGGGACAAGCAGGTAGCTCCAGCGCGAGGCGGCTGCCCGGGCAGCACTTTCCCTCCATTTTGGCGCTTATTCTAGATCCGTCCCCCGGCGTCTCGGCGCCTCGCTAGGGGGCTGCGGTTTCGGTTTGGCACGGACTAGCTCCTCACGCTGACTTTGCGAAGGGAGAGGAGGTCCACCCTCGGGAGGCGATTTGCCTTTGAGGAAGATGGAGAGGAGCAGAGAGAAGCGCTTAGAAACGGCATTGATTTAGACATCAATCCTGGCCGGCTCCCTCCGCCTCCCGAGCCGCGAGGTCGCGCTGCCCCCTTCCCGAGCCGCGGCGCGGCGCGGGCCCCCGGCCGCCCGGCTCAGCGGGGCAGGGAGAGCGGGACGAGGGCGGCACGAGGGCCCGGGCACCGGGGGAGCCGCTCGCAGTCTCCCGCGTGGCCCCGCTGGCCCCGCGGCCTCGACGCCAACAGGTCTCTCTCCCGAGTGAGGAGCGACGCCGACTCGGCTCTCCCAACCCGGGCGGCGGGGAGCCCTCGGAGCCCCGGTTCCTTGGAAGCAGCCAAGCCACCTGTGCCCGACCAGGCCGGGCCCCGGAGCTGACTCGAGCGGCCCCCGGGGGCCCTGTGCCGCTCCTCGGACGACCGCAGCCCGCAGTTGCCAAAGGAGCGCCTCGGAACCCTGCGGTCGGCCGGAGTTGCTTTTTCTTACACGTTTGGAATAAAACAAAAATAAATTTAAAATCCCAAAAAGCCGCATCGAATCGATTTTCCAAAGATAAAATGCTCCTAAAAATAATCAGAACGTGTTCTTTTGATCGCATTACTTTGAAAGATCAGCTCAGACTCCCTTGGGTAGTTAATATGTTTGGGAGGTAATACTGAGGAATCTAAAAAATATATCATGTGATTTTTTTTTTAAAGATATGGTCTGATTCGCATAAATATTTTAAATCCCTCGGTTGGTTTTCTTAGTTTCAAATAGAAATGTTATATTTTGAAATCGGAAATAATATTTAAAATCTGGCCAACTCTTTTTTTTTTTAAATACCGCATACTTTAAAAAAAATTCCATGGTAGTAGACAACTTAAATTATACAAGAAGGCTTTTAAACTCTCCCATTTTCATAGAAAGGAGACGTGCTCAGTGATTGTATCAATGACTAAACTATATTGAATCCTCAATCAAAAATGGTTTTGTCCAGAGCAAATAAATAAATTATCGTTTTAAGAAGGTAATAAATAAAAGGCAACGCCTGTGCTTGGTGTCTCCGAGCAACTTGAAAACTGCTCCACTTTCGAAGTTAAATTTGTCCTTTTTAGTGCAACTTTTGCCTTCCCTTTGAAAGGACAACAAAAAGATTTCACGCACAGCTTGTCCTGAACAAAAGGACCTCACGCCAGTTTATCTTTTGTAGGGTGACAACCGGAGTAGAGAAAAAACTTCATTTTAAGCACACTTGAATTTGCATTGTATTTACGGAAATCCACTGTAAAAAAAAGAAAGTGGGACCGCAGACCCACCAAGGCTACAGGGACAGGAACTGAAAGTCCTGACGCATGAGCTGGAAACCCATTGAGAAAAAAAATTCATTATCGCTCTTAAACTAGCAAGCTGCTTTCCTAAAGTGCCTAAAGTTATTTCAGAGAAAAGGCTGTTTTCGTGAGAACTGTGATGGTGGCTCCCCGCCCCCACCCAAAAGAAGCCCTCTGGTGTTCTCAATTTCGAATCCTCAAATTCCCCTTAACTTTTTTGAATTTGATTTTTCCCCTGAAAGAGTCAAATTATGTGTTCCGTCTGCTTCCGCAGTGATAGCAGCCACAAAAACGGAACCCGAACGGCGGCCCCCAGAGAAGGTTCTGTGATGGGCCCCGAATTCAGGGCTGCGGTTCTGACACCCAGCCCTAGCGACAGTGACCTCCTGTCCGTATCAGAGGCCTGGGCACCCACTCCTGCCCAAACTCCTCCCGCGAGGGGGCGAGGGGCCCGGGAACCCAGAGAGGGCAGGGGAGAGAAGGACAGGGACGTGGGCGTGTGTCCTCAAAACCCAAACAGCCCCCTATCTATAGGAGTGGAGGGGGGTGATAAAGGTCGGCCGACCTAGTCCCAGACTTTCTTCACAAACAGACAGGTGGACGCGCCAGCTCTTCGGAGCTCAGTGTTCCAGTTCCAGATTCCCAGACCCGGAGCAGGTGTCAACGCTCTTTGGGGTGGGGTCTTCTCCTCCCACCTCCAACACTGCCCACTCCACGTGCTGACTACTAAGACTGTGGGTGGGTTTTGCCCCAGCCCAGCCACAACTCTGGTATCACCCCGCAGCCCCACTCCCCACTTCTGAATCCAGGCACTGGGCTTGGGGGTGTAAGAGAACGCACCCCGGTGAGCAGGGCTCCGGTAGCTTTTCCTAAGAGGCCAGTTGAGCGGGGGGAAGAACTCCAACAAACTCCAACTCTCCTCCCACCCTGGCGCAAAGTGTCCTTTGTAACCAAAAAGTTAAGGGTGGTCAGTCCCTTGCCAGCTCGGCCAACTAACCTGGCATTTTACGGGAAAGGACCGTTTCAGCCACACCACCTGGGCTTTTAGTTTTTTTAACTTTCCTAGATTCAACTGAAATCTGAAATGTATCGGTGAAATTCGGAGGTGAGAGGCGGACAGGAGTTCGTGGGGCTCTGGTTTTAGTTTTCTCCTCCCCGTGCTCAAGTAGTCTGAGCTTTCAGACAGAGGAAAACTGAAGCTAATGGAGATATCAAACAGAGCCACAATTCCGAAGCCTCCTTTCGCGCCACAAGCGCCCACTGTCCATCTGCAAGTGTAATCACAGAGACTTGTGGTGTCTTCATCACCAGGAGCTCCGGAAAAAGGGGAGAAAATTCTGTGCCATTAAAAGGGTCCCTCTATTATCACCTATTATTTGTGTATAGCAACATAAGAATTTCTCCCTCCTACATGAATTCCCCCACAACATTTAAACAGCATTTGTTGTGCGATTCATACAAACGCTGGAGGCCTTTCTAGAAAACCATTACCATTCAATGCCTAGAAAATTGCTCTCCTTCCTTTAAAAAGGGGTGGGGCGGGGGGGGGCAGGCGCGGCGGCAGCAGCAGCTACAACAGACAACAAAAAACTTTCTCCTGCATAATCCTGGCTCACGGAATGACAAAGAAAAGATATTGACTTACCCCTGAACGGATGATGTGTTTGATAAGGGAGGGGGGGGGACTTTTTTGAAGATTTCTGTTCGGGAGCAGCACAGACAGCTGCAATTCATGGGCGATGCTGATTGCCAGAAACGCTATAGATTGGCATGGGGTCTGCAGCTCACAGATCCTGATCAATACCCCTACACTCACACACCAGATGGTTTGGGGAAGGACAAAAATAAAATAGTTCAAATCAACCCTCCATTATGTCTTTTTGTATTGCTCTGGTAAACCTAGCTGTAGCACGAATATGTTCTGCTCAACACAAAACCTTCTTCAGCATTTTGAACATTTGGGCGAAAATCAGCAGCCCTCCTCTTCTTCCCCGGGGCTTGGGTTGTGGTTACTGTCATTTGGGGAAAACAAAGCTGTTGGGCCCCTTACCCAGATTGGGTTTACTTGTGGTCTGTTTATTTTTTGTGTGTGTGAATAATTTATAGAGTTTCTGTTTTAATTGAATGTCCACTGCTTTCTTTCTCTCAGAGGCTAAAAAACAGTTTAATGTGAAAACACATGAAAAGCTCTAACAGTTAAAATTTCCAGTCTTTTTCTGTGATTGCTAACTCAAGTTCAGATTTTTTTTTTTCCTTTACAGCACAATAGCTTACACTTGTCATCAACGGGGCATTTTATTTAGAGACTTCTTTTGACACATTTAAGTGTCTGATCTTGAAGGAAATCAGACCTGTGGATGTGGAATACCAAGAAATGTAAACCCGCCTCCTGATATAATGGCTGGTGCAAATGTCTGTCCAAATTCTAATAGTCATAAACTAGCTCTCCTGCTACCACATTTCTATACAGTCTATTTGTGTGAGTCAAATGCCAAGGGGAGGGGAGAAAAAGAGCGTAACTTCAAATTAAAAGAAAAAATTGAGTGGCCGAACTTGTGAAGCTTAGAGTATGTGTTTTTAAAGAACGATAGAGGGGGAAAAAAACCACCAAAGATATTTCAGAACATATTTGAAAATCTTACTAGTTCTGATGCTCTTAAAATTATCTTCAAGTAGAAAATATTTTTCCTTTTTAGAAAGAAAGGGAGAAGGGCATGCAAACCTAATTCAGTAAAAATTGGGATGCTGACTAAACATGCACATTAATTTTCCTTTCAAGTGGGTTTTTGGCTGAAATATAAAACCTCAACCACCATTAGAAAAAACGTGAAAAAAATCTGCTTTAATCTAGCCCAATGAAATTATACACAAAGAAGCCAATACTATTTCATGATTTCCCTGAGATCGCCAATATTGATCGAGGGAAGGGGGAGCGATGGAGAGAGAGAGGGAGGAGAAAGGGAGGGGGAGGGGGGAGCCAGGCAGGAGAATATGCAACTCACCTTTCAACTCTCCAGCACGTGACTGCTCCCAGGCACACCGAAATGCAATTCCCAGGAGATTTACCTTGGTAGCCTGGTAAATGAGTTTTTCATTTTGAAAAATTATTTAAATGGCAATTTATGTATTTAGTGTTCAGCATAGAGGCAGTGCCTATAGATGTCACAGGCTACGGTCACTGGCCATTCTTTGTGCCTGAAGCCAGGGCAGAGAAGGCTTCGTCCAGCACTAGGGCACACCAGACAGGCTCCTTCCCCAGCTTGCCCCTCTGCTACTCTATTTCAGTCTCTCAGCACTCCTGGACCAATAAAAGGTTGCACTCTTAGAAACTTTTGTTCAATTCGGTGTGTATTTCAAACATCAACTGTTTCAAATTATCCCAAGTGTCTGGATGGGCACATATAACGTGGGCAGTGGCAAGAGAGGAGGAGAGGCTGAGGGAGCCAGGAAAGGCAGAGAAATAGATAACTGAGTTATTTTACTTTTCTAATGTTGTGACATTAGAGATGTGAGCATCCAGAAAAGTATGTCTAGCAATGCAGAGAATCGTCCACTTTCTTACCCAAGCTTTGAAATCACAGGGAAGCAGCTATTTGAAAGAATAATTGGCAAAGTATTGTCCAGAACTCAATAGCAGACCTGTGAATAACGTCACTGTACATTTCATGTGACAGAACAGTTTAGAAGAGGTGGGTTTTGGGGGTCTCTGTAGCTAGAAGAGAGGAGGGCGAATGTAAAAGGTCAGGGAGACTAAGAACTATTTTCAAACCTTTCTCAAGCGCCTGGAAGGCACATACAGTATTCCAGGCAGTGTCCTTGTTCTCTTATCAAGTTTTCTCTAACAGCTGGAAGTGGTTGGAGGGGGCTGTCTTAAGGAGACCTCCTGCTCTTCTTTTGACAGCTGATCAAAAGAAAATAGGTCACGCTTCTCAAACTTATGTCCACCCTGTCCTTAATTACTGTCTCTTTAAACAAAGGCAACATCTGCGCAACCTCAGCTAGCTTGAATCTTCGGAGGCAAACAGAGCGCAACCTTCTTTGGAAGAATCTGTTACTTTTAAGGCTTTCAGTGTCGGGTGGCTCACTGTCTTCAACCACCTCTCCACCCCCAACCCGGGCCGTAGAAATCTCCACCTTCCCTGGCACCCGGCTCCACTCCTAGTCCCCGACCCAGGGTTACTTGAACAACAGAAATTCTAGGTTAAGGAAGGTGTACTTTTGAAAGCTGCGGCTTGCGGGCGTTCTAGAACACGCCGGAGGCCCGGGTCTTTTCAGAAACAAGGTTTGGGTATATCGATATCTGTCTAGGCTTCGTGGCACCTACCCACAGCCGTAACCCGGGCCGTTCCTCTCCCGGGCTTCGAGGGAAGTGTGTGTGTCCGTGTTTGGGGAAAGACCCACGGCTGTCGTCCCAGACGATTTACATACTCCCTGCCCCCAGGAGAAGTTTGCTCACTTTAGGCATCAGCAGCAATTCTTCCGCGACACCACACCACCCCCAACACCACCGCCGCCCATTCTTTCCAAGTATCTAATGAGGCAAGCGTTTGGTCACCTTGAAACTGCAGCTCCTGGAGTTCTAGTTTTGTTTTGCAATCCAGCAGGGCCCTTCTGAATCCTCATAACTGGAAGATTTATGGGCTCGCCGGGTAATTAAATGATGTTATTGTGTTAACTTTGCATGCATTACCACGGCGCGGCCCGAGCCTGGGCTTGCGTCCGCTGGCCGCAGCTCACAGGCAGCGAGGGCGATGGAGTTCCTCTGGCCGGGTAGATTATGCACGCCCCAGTCTTGGGAATTTACCCTGCATTAGAACACATTAGTGCCTGCATTTTAAAAGGCTAAAAACTACTGGCTCCCAGCTAGGGACGCTTAGGAAGTGGCTCGCTAGGAGACTTGTGTTTGTTTTTACACCAGCATGTAGTGGAGTCCTTTCCTCCCAGCTTCCTAGCCTCGAGAGAAGCTTTGGGGTGAGGCTACGGGAATTGAAGCAATGTCCTTTTCCCCCCAGATCGCAGCTGCTCAGGAGGGACACAGCGCGGCATCTTCAACACGATTTCGGCCCCCCGC
>PVJD01004731.1:0-58251 GCA_004026545.1 Mormoops blainvillei | reverse complement strand
CGCTCATCGGGCACTGCCCCGCCCCGGGTCCGGGAGGGTAGGTTGGCTGCCGGGGTAAGCGGCAGAGCCCTTCTGGACAGCTCCCGCTCACCCAAACAGAAGACGTCGGCGCCTGAGCGGGCTGGGACATGGCTAGGCAGCGCGCCGACCCGAGCGGTGGGGCTCGGTGATCCCTCCCTCCCTCCCCGCCCCCTCTCCTCTCCCGCACTCACGCCCTGTTCGCCCCCACCCCCGCCCCCACCCCGGGCGCGCCCGCCCGCAGCCCGGGGCGCACACCGCACGCACGCTCCCCCTCCACACACTCACGCACTCCCGCGCCCTCCCGTGCTCCCGCGGCCGAGCTCCGCCACGCGCGCCTTGCCAGCCCGCCGGCCGCCCCCGCCGCCCCCGTGCCCCGATGGACTGAATGAAGGCTGCCTACACCGCCTATCGATGCCTCACCAAAGAACTAGAAGGCTGCGCCATGAACCCGGAGCTGACAATGGAAAGTCTGGGCACTTTACACGGGCCGGCCGGCGGCGGCAGCGGCGGGGGCGGCGGCGGGGGCGGCGGGGGCGGCGGCGGGGGCCCAGGCCATGAACAGGAACTGCTGGCCAGCCCCAGCCCCCACCACGCGGGCCGCGGCGCTGCTGGCTCACTGCGGGGCCCGCCGCCGCCGCCAGCGGCTCACCAGGAGCTGGGCACGGCGGCGGCAGCAGCAGCGGCGGCGTCGCGTTCGGCCATGGTCACTAGCATGGCCTCAATCCTGGACGGCGGCGACTACCGGCCCGAGCTCTCCATCCCGCTCCATCATGCCATGAGCATGTCCTGCGACTCGTCCCCGCCCGGCATGGGCATGAGCAACACCTACACTACGTTGACGCCGCTCCAGCCGCTGCCGCCCATTTCCACCGTGTCGGACAAGTTCCACCACCCGCACCCTCACCACCACCCGCACCACCATCACCACCACCACCACCAGCGCCTGTCGGGCAACGTCAGCGGCAGCTTCACCCTAATGCGCGACGAGCGCGGGCTCCCGGCCATGAACAATCTCTACAGCCCCTACAAGGAGATGCCCGGCATGAGCCAGAGCCTGTCCCCTCTCGCCGCCACACCGTTGGGCAACGGGCTGGGTGGCCTCCACAATGCGCAGCAGAGCCTGCCCAACTACGGACCGCCGGGCCACGACAAAATGCTCAGTCCCAACTTCGACGCGCACCACACTGCCATGCTGACCCGCGGTGAGCAGCACCTGTCCCGGGGCTTGGGCACCCCGCCCGCGGCCATGATGTCGCACCTCAATGGCCTGCACCACCCGGGTCACGCTCAATCCCACGGGCCGGTGCTGGCACCCAGCCGCGAACGTCCACCCTCATCCTCGTCGGGCTCGCAAGTGGCCACATCCGGCCAGCTGGAGGAGATCAACACCAAAGAGGTGGCCCAGCGCATCACCGCCGAGCTGAAGCGCTACAGCATTCCGCAGGCGATCTTCGCGCAGAGGGTGCTGTGCCGGTCTCAGGGGACTCTCTCCGACCTGCTCCGGAACCCCAAACCGTGGAGTAAACTCAAATCTGGCAGGGAGACCTTCCGCAGGATGTGGAAGTGGCTGCAGGAGCCGGAGTTCCAGCGCATGTCCGCCTTACGCCTGGCAGGTAAGCCCAGAGGGTCGCCTGGAGCCAGGCTTCTGGGGAGAGGGCTCCGGGATGCTGGTGGCCCCAGGTCAGCGCGCCTAGCACTTCTCTTAGTTCCCTCCTGCTGCCCCCTACACACTTCCTATTTCTTCTCGACTTTATTTTCTCTTCCGTTTCCTCTGAACTCTCCTTCTCTTCTGTTCTTTTTATTTTCTTCCTCCCTCCTTGTTTACCAGCTTTCATCAACCAACTCCTCCCTCCTCCCCCAACACACACTTCATTAGCCAGCCCCTCAGTGTGCCAACTTTGTCTTCTCTTTCCGAGGCAGGATGGGGTGCCTGGTGTCCGCTAGGAGCTCTCTCTTTCCAGGACTCACAGAGACCAGTATTGCCCTTATTTAAAACCCTGTGCACTTGAACTCTTGCTTAGACAATACATTTCAGTTTTCCAGGCTGCCTATACTCCCTATATGGAGGCAGTTGAGGGGCTTTGCTGTTCAGAAAGGAAAAAAAGATCTCTCTGTTCTCCTACCCATCATATCAGACAAACTTCTTTGATCATTGGCTGGAGTCACAGCCTTGCCCGTGCCGGGAACGGGGTGGCCAGACTCTAACAGCGCTTCGGGCGCCCTTCTCCAGCCTTGGCATTGGCGCGGGGACTTTCTGACCCAAAGAGCCTATTTGGGACAGCTCCCATGTCACTGTCCACAGCGAGAACGAAGTTTGGGTCAGCCACATTCATTCACCTCTAGGAAGATGGGGAAAGAGAAACTAAGAATGGAGAGCTCTGTGCTTCGCTTGCCAGCCACCCTTGCCCTGCTTGGAGTGTTTGCTGGGATTTGCTGAGGTTTGGCTGAGCTCAAAGAGAGGTTAGGTGCTTGCGGGAAGAGGTGCTGAGAAATTAAGACGCAGGTTAGTTAACGCATCTTGTCCGCGGGCTACAGGCTCCGCCTTTGCATTAAGCGGACGTTGATTGTGCGCGTAGCCGGGAGGGGAGGGCTGCTGCCAGGACGAGTTGACGCGCTGGTTACATTGTTCTGGAGCCGGCTTGCCTCTTTGTGCCTCCTCTAGCGGCGGAGCCGCGAGGTACACCCCTCTATTGTTCTAGGAGCACAGACACCTCCTGCGTGGGCGGCGGGAGCCGAGGAGAAAAACGCGGCAGTGGCTGTGACTCGCACGCAGTTGCGCGCTTTTGTGCGCACAGACTCAGCGTGGTGCGCGTGGCAATTGCGCTGCCCCCGGGGTCCAGCCTCGAGTCCAGAGGGGCTGTGTCCAAGCACCCCTTTGGGGAGGACACACGGTACCCTACCGCAAACCGGGTTGGGCAGCTTCTCTTGGACTGGGCGATCTCTGGGGATTGGCGGGCCATCAAGGGGACAGACACGTCGTGGTGGCAGTGATTTACCTACGCGAGGACAGTGGGACTCGCGAGTATCTGAACCAGCCACACACAACGCGCTTCCGGAGGGGAGAGCTGAAGGAAGAGCTCCAGCTTCCTCTCCAGCGTCCCTGGGCATTCCTCACACCACCGAGCCTGGCTTCTGTGTATTCTACACCGGACAGAGCTGCGGGATATGACAGGCTGCATTTTCACCCAGGTTTGGGGAGGGGGGTTTCCGATCTGACCACCTCAGCCTTTGCTGGTTGTTGGAGGAATCCCACGTCCAGTCACCAAACCACACCCCGCCCCCCCAGTGTTGATCTGAGAAGATGAAGAAAACTAGCTTTCCCCCAAAGAGCTCCTTCAGATTGGTGCACTCCAAGTGCTTTTGCTTGGATTTAGAAATCTACTTTATGTCGCCTTTAGCTTACTCTTCATTCTCTCCTATATTTTTCTCTGATTTGCTCTTGGTTTCTAACAAAGATTAAGCAGTGAATAGAGAGTAACAGTGAGGAATAAATTGGAGGCTTACTGACAATTCCCAACAATGTGGTTCCCTTTTGTCTTAGCCACCCCCCCTCCACCCCCAGTCTCTCTCTGGTGAGCTCTAGCACGTGCTGGCTTCTTTGACTTAGGCGGCCAGAAGGAACGTGGCAGGGGGTCTTTGGGGGTACCGTTAAAGGCAGGATGACAGCTATTCTACTCCAGCCCATCTCAGAGCGCTGCCGCCACCTCACGCCTGTGTCGAAAAGGACTGGGGGGCAGGGGGAACACGTGCTTTCCTGCCTCTGTATCTGAAAGTAATGTGACAAGCAATGCTCTTTACTTGTTAGCGCTTCTCAGCGTTTACAATGACCCCAAGCATTGCTGAGTTGAAGGATAGGTATGGTGCCTCCGTGGTTCCCCAGTCCCACCACCCACCCTGGGAGAGTCCCAGGTGACTCCTGGGAGCTTTGGGGAGGAAGAGTTGAAACCACCTGTGAGGGAGAAAGAACGCCTCCTTCAGCGAGTGGGAAATTCCTGCTGAGGACCCCATTTTGCTCAAGCATTCAAATGTGTGTCTGTTTTATTACCCCAAGTTGAAAAGGGACAAGAGCTTTAGCCTTTTTATCTGGTCATTTTATCAGCAACTACAAGCGTGTTGAGTGCTTATTATTACATAGAAGGCTTTTCAGTTTGGGGTCAGTAGATCAGTCTCTTCAGACACTGACACAGAAGCTGGGATTGGTAAGTAGGTATTATGTCCTCCGGAGCGCTAAGGGGACAGGAGCAAATGGAGAAGAAAAGCGGAGGGCTTCTCCGCCTGGAGTATCGATCGGAATCCCCTCTAGCACGTCGCTGAGGACCCACACCTTTCCTCTCTCGAGCTGCGGGCGTTAGGGGGGTTAAAAAAAATATCCAAGTAGCTCCACAGGGCGGCTGGACCTGTCTTCCAGCCCCACACCTGAACAAAGTGGCACCCCCTCATCCCCCCTCCGGACCAGGCCTTTTCTTTCTATGTGCTTCCTTTTAGTTTCCCTTTCTCTTTCTCATTTTGGGCCCCTCTGGGTCTCGCCAAAAGCCCAAGCAGGCAGGGGTTCGAGGGACCTCAGAATCAAAGTGTCTGATTTGGGCCATTACCAGTGAACCTCACCCTTGGGTGAAGTACACAACGTCACAACAGGAGCAGGCCCTTCCTTTTCCTCCTGCCCACCGCCTCGGTGTAACCACAGTCCAAGGTGGCATTTCACAGGGGAAGGGAGCAGATGTGGGGAAACCCAGATCGCCCAGCACTAGATTTCTGAGACGTGGACTCCAAGTACGCTATTTCTTTCGGAAAGGGTGGCGAGACAGCAAGAGTTTGAAACTGCTCCCAGTCGGGCTTCGTCGGAGGTTTTTCAAGGCTGGTTCCTGCGGGGCAGTTTTTATTAACTGGGCGGGAGGCTGCGAGGAAAAACTCCCGCGGGCTCGAGAAACAACGGTCTCCAACTTTGAGCCCCAGGAAAGCCCCTGACCCAAGCACAAACGAACAAAGAGGGAGAGAGCTCAGGCAAGAACCTGGACCGGCGTCCCACGGAGGAAAATCGAGGCCTCAGCGGCGAGAGCGGATCCTCCAACTCCCGGAAGACCGAGCGGAGCCCCCGACAACAAATCCTGTAACCCTGGCTCCCGGGGGGGTCTGCGCGGAGCCCGCCTCTGGTGTGCGCCGGGACAGACACAGACGCACAGCCCTCTTCAGGCAGCAACTCCCAGCAGCCAATCTGGAGCCAGCTCCGTTCAGACAGCAGAGGGCTCTTAACTAACCTACCTAGATGTTACCGGGGCCACCTGAGGCCCACAGCCGCGAAGCAAGGAAGGGTAGTGCTTAGCGCCTCCTGCTAGGGGCTCCACTGACAACGTGTCTCCTTCCCAGCAGGGCCATCTTAGGCTACGCTGGTCGGGCTGCGGGTCGGGGGCGGGGACTCCATTCGCAGACCTTCACCCACCCCCTTTCCCCAAGGCTCCCTGCCCAGCTCAGCTCATCTCTCGCTGCAGCTGAGTTTGGGATCCTGGCTCGAGAGGCCGCAGGCAACCCACGTTCATACGGAACACGAGATATTTTCGCCCGCTGGCTGGTCGGATTAATAATTTAGAAGCTCTCGCTACTGTCCTTGCTTAGTCAAGCCCCGAGTGCCTCGAGGACACCTCTCTAACGCGCTTTAGAGGGTGCGCGGGAGCGGGCGGAGGAGGCGGGACTCGAGGGAGGGTAGTGAAGCCGCGCGATAGTAGACCAGGCCGCCCGGCACCCTCGACACGAGCTGCCGCGCATTTATTTTTATTTCAGACTTTCCACCGTGTGGTTATGTCACTTTCTCAAACAAATGTGTATGTGGAGGGAGATCGATGCTGATAATGTTTAGAAGATTAAAAGAGCATTAATGCTGGCAACAATAACGTAAACGTGTGGACCCAGATTTCATTGATCTGGAACCTGATCCGGCGCGTTTCCAGTAAGCCCGACGGCGCGCTCTTCCCAGCAGAGCGTTCGCCAGCGCCCCGGCTCCCCGGCTCCCCGGCGCTTCCTGCCGCGCCGCCTCCCCAGCTCCAGGCGGGTTCTCGGGTCTGGCCGCAGCTTCTCCCCCGCCCCCCAACCCCGAACAACCCCAGCCTGCCCCTTCCTACCCGGGGCTTTCTCTTTGTCGCTGGGCTGCCTGCCCACTTCCCCAGCCCCGTACGCACACACCGCTTTCTGCGCTCCCTGCCACGGGCTCTGCAAGGTGGCTGGGTGGAGAAGGCGTTTCGCAGCCTTCACCGGTACCGTCCTAGTTCTCACGTCCTCTAGGAGCCGTGTCCTCCCAGACCCACATCTGGTCTAGAAGGGTCCGGAGCAACTTCTTTCCTCCCTCGAAACCATCTAGGGAATTCGGTGACCCTCTCGACACGATATGCGGGAACAATCAAACACTACTTTGCAAATGATGTCTCTAAAGCTGCCTGTTAACCGCGCGGATTTGGGAACCGGGATCCGTGGACCCCTCCCATCCTTACCCCTTCTCACTAAAAGAGAGAGTTTGTTCGCAGACTTTCTACACGGTGCATTAGTTGGACAATTAAATGCGGCCCCGGTGACAAAGGCCGGGGCTTCGTTCCTCAGAACTGTCTGCTCTGCAGCAGGCTAATTGGGCCAACCGGCTGGGTTGGAAACCAGACAGGGGGACCCCACCACCTCCTCCCTTTCTCACCAGCTGGAGAGAACTAGGACTAAGGCCTAGCCGAATCGGCAGGTTTGCCTTGGGTCCCCCGCACCGTCTGGAGAGGAACATCTGAGCTCTTTCGACCTGTCCAGTGGGGGAGACTTCCACACCTGTCAGGTGCTCTCTCAACAAATAGTGGTTTATTCTCCCAGAAGAAATACTAAGGTGAATGCCACTGGAAAGAAGGAAAGATGTCAGACAGTAGTGAGGATGAGGTGAGAGTTTAATGGGTCTGGTATTTGAAATTATAACTCCTCCAATTGGAGAAAGCTAAGCTTTTCCTTCCAGAGAAAGGCTCAATCTGGAAGACAAGGAATCTTTTCCTTCCTTCTCAAATAATGAAATGAGAAAGAGGAGGAAGGAAAGAGGAGGTGGGGAGAGTCTTGCATTGTTCTGCCTTGAGGTGTGGCAAAGGGTCAGTGGGTTTTCCTTTCTGTCCTCTCCAGGTGGGGGTCATCTTCCCACCAATACTATTCATTAAGAAGGGAGCTTGGCTATCACTCTTTGCTTCCTCATCGGAACCTGCCTGATGTCCTGAAAACTACAGTGAGCTAGGTTAGGTGGTCAGTGATCAGAGATAGAAACTAAGGGTGGGTGGTTTCCTTCTGGTTAGGAAGACCACTGGCCCCTCCCCACGTGTCTCACGTAAAGGGCGCCTACATTTTCCTCCTTGGAGAGTTGAGCGGCATTTTGGAGAGTGGCATCCTAGAATCCCAAAGCAGGGT
The DNA here is from genome assembly GCA_004026545.1 of Mormoops blainvillei. Classification (NCBI taxonomy): domain Eukaryota; kingdom Metazoa; phylum Chordata; class Mammalia; order Chiroptera; family Mormoopidae; genus Mormoops; species Mormoops blainvillei. Next base: position 50,820 of record PVJD01004731.1, on the reverse strand, counting down.
GGGAATCCTGGCTAATAGTGAGGGTGGAACGGAAGGGAAACTGATTCCCCCAGATTCTCTGTGTATTCAAGAAGAGAGCTGCCCCACTCCCCTCTTGAACCCGGTCTGCACAGAGGCAACAGGGCCCCAGGGTGGGGGTGCGGCGTTGGCTTCCCTTCCCCAGCTCCAGACCTGAACCCTGAGAGCCCAAAGGTCAGCTTCTCCTGTCTTCAACCCAAAACTTTATTTTAGGGTCACCTGCTGGTTTTCTAGCTTTTAAAGCCATGTTCTAAAGGAAGATCAGAGGAAGGCAGTGGAAGAAATCTCAGGGAGAAAGTCCTGGGCCCTACCACACTATGGCTGGTGAAGGTGGCGGCAGACATTGTCTTCAGGAAAAGTGGTATCATGTAGGGGGAGATCCCTGGAGGAATGAAATCCTCAGAGGAGACGTGGAAAGATTTGGTTTCTGGGTTTCTGCCAAAGGAAGTGAAATGAGGAGGGAATTAAGTAGAAATAATTGCCTGGATAAAGGGCCCTGGGGAAAGGGGTGGATATTGAGGCACCTTGGGAATTAACCTTCATCCAAGATCCTCTGGATCATGTTCACACTTGACCACTCAGAGACCCTTGTTTTCCCTGACCTGCAGAAAGTCGCTTCATCCAGGGGGACACTGTTCTTGATGGGGAGAGACCGTGATGAACAAGCCCACTGGGGTCATTTGTGCCGTCGGGTGCAGAACCTGCTCAAGATGGGCTGGGGACCCATCGGCACCCCTCCTAACCCACTCCAGTGACTTTGGGAAAGGCTTTTGGATTTCTATTTCTATCTTTTTGATTTCTCACTCAGGACAAAGACTTTGAAGAAAAAAGTGCACAGGATTTTGCAGGGGCAGGAAGGGAGGAGGGGGAAAGTTGATTGGGTAACTCAGCCCTTCTGAGGCCTGACAAGGTGCTGACGGGCAAGGCATAGAGGCCGGCTGCGGGACGTGCAGATAGAGATGGTCCCAGTTGAGGAACAGGATTCCTAGGAGCTGGGGACATTTGGTATGAAAAACTGTCCCACACAAATCATCCCAGAGGGAAGGGAGGCTCTGCATTCCGCCTCGACGCCTCCCTCAGCATTTGAAGATCCATTACTCTTCTGTAGAAAGCAGACTTTGTTTGGGTTGGAAGCACACCTCCAACGTAATTTAATCAGCATTGGACTTTGGCTCATGTAATCAAATATACATATACTTTCTCCTGCAGGAAGAAAAATAATTTCTCTGTAACTGCTATTGACTTGAAGTCATGTAATCTCTGGAAAGCATCACATTTTTAAAGAGAAAGGTAAAATTAAGGGGAAAAGAATCCACAGTTTTAGTGGTTTGCCTTGTCATTGCTAAGAGAGCCAGTTACCACCTAAGAAAGGGCAGAGAGAGCATTTTAGAGCTCAGATACCTGTGCTGCTCCAGTTGTAGCTATTTCACTTCAGCTTCCTCTGTGTAGTCAGACTCCCACATTTATTTTGGTAGGAAGCAAGGTTGACTAACCCACCAAATTCCAGGAATTCGGGCTTTGTATTTACAGTGGGCGGGGACATCCTTGGAGGAACCTGTTTCTTCCATTTTTTTTCTACCCCTTTTGGAGAGGCCACAGGCAGCGGCAGCAGGATCCCAGTGGACAGCAAGCCCCTTCATTAAGGGTGATTGGTAGCCACTGCCAGCAACTCCGTGCTGCGTCCCCAGGGCCTGGAGCATGGAGCTCTGCCCTAGAGCATCCCTCTAGATCAAGCTTCGCCTCCCCACCCCCAGGGTGAGGCTCTGGGCTTCACCCAAGTTGAGTCTGTTAGGGAATCTGTTGTAAACACAGATCCATTGATTTGCATTTGTCAGAGAGTAAAGTTAAACCAGTGAAAAGAGAAGCCCTTACCCTTTTATGCAGGGCCAGGGAAACCTTTCATATTGATCCTATTGATCCAACCTTTCCCTTTAAGGAAACCACATAGTTAAAGACCCTCGTTCAATAGATTTACCCTGCGCTTGTGATATTCCTTTAAGTGTTCTCATCTAGGATAGCTGGGCATTAAGCCCACACTCCAAACCAGACAAAAATGAAAAGAGGGTAGGAGGGGAGGGGTCAGGAGCCAGAATTGTGGGAAGTGAAATTGAATCAAACTGAAATGTGTAATGATTTGATTGGGGGTGTTTTTCTCATTCTTCTAAGATGACATGCAGGGTTAAGGACAAAATGGATATGTTTAGTGTATCTCTCTCTCTCTCTCTCCCCCCCCCCTCTTTCCCTCTCTCTCCCTCTCTCCTTCTCCCTCTCTCTTTCTCTTCCTCCAAAGAAAACCTGTTTATATGCTAGGGTAGCAACATCTCAAGAACATCATTTCTACTGTAAAATTATTTCAATCAGTCCACTAGCTTGGGTCATTTAAGCTGGTTCACTTCAAAGCAGTAATACATTCACACAATTATTTTGGTTCATTTGTAGCAAATCAGGAATAGAATTGTCCCAGGAAGTGCAATCTTTTGGACTCTGTATGTGAACGTGGACACTCAGAGGGGGCTTGGAGCTGTGTGTTCTGATGCAAGGTGATAGAAACTAAGCCAAGAGTAAGATACAACTGTTCTTACACAGTAGTGTAGGTGGAATAAGAATTGCTAAATCCCGCTCAGTATCACTCACGTTTGCAGATATGAAAATGAAAGTTCCCTTTGTTTCCAGAACTGCTGGCATGATCCATTTCATTTTTTCCTTGACCCTTTGGTTCTGTAAATAACATCCATTTGTGATTTTCTACCCCAACATGGTGCATGTGCTGTTCCTAATTGGCTATCTCTTGGGTTGTGTTCAGACATTCATGTTTGTTTTATGTGATTGAAAAATATTAATGATTCCTTAGGTGAGCTAATGTATTTATCTGCTGAGTGAGTTCAAAGGGCAGAGTTCAGCTTTGGTTCAGGTTAATTGAACAGGAAGCAGTGAGCTCTCCAGGCTGTGTTGAACAGGGGACCAAGTCCCTTAAAATATCACACACAGCAAACACACAATTTCATTGTCCTCATCCTGGAGTCTGATGTAAGAGGCTCAGATCAACTTGGATTGCCTGTTTAAAACCCCAAAGCAAAGCTCAGCAACTGCAACAAAACCCTCGAGTCCCCCTCGGGGAAGAAGAGTTTTCTCATTGGCTAATTGCTTTATTGGTAGCACTGACCTGCAGAGCAGCTGCAGGGGCCTGGATGGAGGCTTAGGCCTCCGAATAATGTACTCCATTAGAACAGGGCAAGGCATTTTTTGTTTACTCAATTGGAGCGCCCTGCAAAGTGCCATTAACCCCAGCCCAACCGTGCTTGTGCTGCAAAAGCCAAAGGTCACACCAGTCAGGCTGTAGGCTCAGCTAGCTGAGCCTTGGTGGGGGGGAGGGAGCGTCCTGCTGGCACTGCCCTCCCCAAACTTGGCCCAACCGGGTGGGCCCTTCCAGGGCTTTGACCAAAGCGAGCAGTTGCACAAGTTGTTTACATTTCCCAATTGCTGAATCATGTTATTGATGATTAAACAGTTTTGATCTGAGCACCATCAATCACACCAGAAAAAAATCCTCCCACTGACCCCCTCTTTTCTATTTATGTTCTCTTCATTCCTGTGCATTACAGTAAATAGAATTGTGCAAACGGTGCCTTTTAGCAGGAACATAGTCTGGATAAGTGCTTGGATCAAGAGGAAGACAGACCTCCAAACAGAGCTGGGGTGGTGTTCAGTAGAAAGGATAGAGGTGGAGCAGCAGACCAGGCTTCCACGGAGAGCCCCTTGAGCTAGAGCGCCACCTGCCGGGAGTCATCTCACGGCCGTGAGCCTTGCACCTCCCAGCTAACCCAAGCCCCTTCCTTCACTTTGTTCCTCGATCTGGGTCCCCATTCCTCACCCTTCTGATCACTACCTATATTTTTCCTAGACATTTCTTTAGGGTCTTATTCCTGGTCCGTTGGGACTCTAACCTCTGCCTCTTGTCATTCGTTGCCGTGGAGAAATCAGCGGTTTTGCTGTGGTGGGTGAGGTGATCCGCCCGCCCTGCACATTGAGGTAATAGTTTCCTGCTTGGATGGAAAGTGCTTGGGGGAGGAGGGACAGAGAGAGCAAAAATATCTGTGGGAGCGGAGAGGAATGGCTATGTGTGTAAGAGAAATGGTGCCAGTGAGGGCAGTGCCAACTGTAAGGTGCTCGGCAACGGTAAAATATTGTACAAAGGTGAGCGGGCGGGAGAGAATTAGTATGGACAGGGAGGACATCAGGAAAGAGATATGCCAAACCAGCGAGCCAGAGGTGGGCTCTGTGGAATCCCCTGGGAAAAGAAAAAGTGAACCAGCCATTTTGCAATTGCAAAGAAGCGAGCCGGACTTGGAGCCAAACCGTGGAGCTGGCTGTAGCTCTGTGGGCGGCAGCTGTTTCCAGACTTGCCTCCATCGATCCCAGCCCAGAGGCCCTGGCAGCAGAGCGCCTGTGGGTGGGTCGCTGCCTCCACTCTTGGGCGCGGGCTTCAGCACCACGAACAGCGCCACAGAGCGCCAAGAGCCCCGCGCCCCGGCTGCAGTCTGAGCGAGTTTCCATCTCTACTCAGACAAGGCAGACGGGCCCTCTGCGGGGTTCAATTCGGGCGGGACCCTGGTCGGTAGCTCCAGCTCTGGATCTCAGCGCGCCCCAGACAGGACAGGGCCTCAGGTTTTCCTCTTGCACCCCATGGCTTCGATTCTCTGCGAGAGGTCAGGGATAACAAAGGGAGAGGAGGCAATGGTGAAGACAGGACAAAAGATGCTAAACGACCCTCTCCTTCCCAAGAGGAAGAGCATTAGCTCAGTTAGGGGGCGGAGCGGTTGAACTATTTTTCACGGTATTCTTCTGCCTCCTGCAGGCACTGATTGCCGCTCTCAACACCGTATTTCAGATTTAGAATTTCCTCTGGAGGCTTACAGTCCGGTTGCCCCGCACACCGGTACACACAAATGGTTGCTTTCTGCCCCACCTACATGCGTCCGATTTTTGAAGATACGACTTTCATTATATTAAACAATGCTCTCACTTTATATCAGCAGAATGTTGCAGGGAGAGCCAACTACCGGACATCACTACCTCTCATAAATCTAGAAACTGGGTTTGATTTCTTGAGAGTCATTCTTGATGGACTTCTCTTTAAGAAGTACCTCTCCACTGCTTCTTTGGGTCACTTCCTGCAGGCCACACAGTGGAGTCCTGTGGGCCTGGCAGGGTGAAAGCTGACATTAGGCACTGACCCCTGACTCTGGCGGCTCGGCTTTATTTGTGTTTTTATCCCAGAGAAAAGAGGCAGGTGGAGCCTTTTGGCCTATGATTGGGCACAACTCCCATCTTTAAGGGCTTCTAGTAAAATAGCCCTTGCCTTCCTGAAGCCAATTAACATGTAAAATTCTTGCTTGATTTCAAGGAATGTTATACTTCAAACTTAATTTATTGCAACAGGGAGGTAGAGCATAGGAACAGACAATTGTGCCCCCTTTAAAAGAAAATCAGGGGTATAATAAAAGAGATTTTCTTCCCTGTCACAATTCATCTTTTAATTCCAAGTGGCTCTTAGACGAAAGGAAGGAAAAAAAAAAACCCAGCCCAAAACAAAATGAATCTGGTAGAACACTGATTCTTATTGTTGAAAAAAATAATTTCCTGTGTTTAAATCTCTAAAATTTTGCTCTAAAAACAAACAGGAACATATTTGAACCAGATCTAAAACTGGTTTCAGATCTGTTTGATAAACACTGATAAAAGCAGTTTCTTAAAGCCGTATGATCTTTGAATTTGCGGACATGCATTTCTTAGTAATTGTTGGGTTACACTATCAACATCTTTTCTAGTAAAACATGTATTAGACAGTAAGCAAAGTCCATTTTTAAGAGGCTATTTTATATGCATCACCACGTCTTATTAGAAATAAGGCAGTCCATAGACACAGACAACAGCATGGTGATTAGCAGAAGGAATGGGGGATGGAGGAGGTAGCAGAAGACAAAGGGGGATAAGTGACTTGGGGTGGTGAACACACAACACAATATACAGATGATGTGTTGTAGAATCACACACCCGATAAGGGGATTAGCCAAAGAACATACATGCCTAACCCAGAGACACAGGCAACAGTGTGGTGATGGCCAGAGAGAGGGAAGGGGTGGAGGTTGGGTAGAGGTGGGCAAAGGTGGGTAAAATGGGGACATTTGTAATAGTGTCAAAAAATGTATCTCTCACTCAACTCAACCTTGAACTCAATTGTAGGTTTTGGCTTAGGTGTCCTTGCCTCCAGGAAGTCTTCTCTGGTCTCTTAAGTCAGAATCCCCTTGGACTAGCTCTCCCAGTGCATGTAGAACATAGATATCACCTGCTGACTTACTGGTGTTCCCGTGTTAGAATGTAAGTCCCACAGGAGCAGAGGTTGCATAAAGTAGGCAGCCAATAAATATCTGTGAATAAATTAATAAATACTCTCTTTTATATGATACTGTTGCTGCCCATTGTACTCCCCCCCACCCCCAAGTTCATAGATGGCATTTGAAAATGAAGCATTTGTGATTCATGTTAGCACATTACTTTGGAGCAGTATTTCATAGTTCATGTTTGTCAAGTTCTCATCAATGTCACTTTACTCCTAAGCTGTAATACCACAGGTATGTGTTTAAAGAGAATCATGAAGTGGGGTTACATCTCATCCAAAGCCTCAGATTATCGCCAGTGAAGCCAGGGATATGATATGATGACCACCAGACACTAGAACAGGGACCCATTTGACCAGCTGACTCCGGTCCCCCCTGGGAACCTGCTCCAGTCAGGTAGCTCCTCTTACCTTCTGGTCATGCATTGTCCTTTCTGCCATGTCCATGCCTTTGCATGCGGCTTCTCCTACCTGGAATGCCTTATTGCACCTGTCTCTCTCCAGGCTGTTTTTTCCTCTGGACACATCAAATCCTCCTTCTATGAAATCTTTCCAGCCATTCTTTTCTTTTCCTTTCCTGAACTCCGGCTGCGTTATCTGTTCCAAAATACACAGCAGCTTCTGAGCGGAGGTCTTACATCACTCTCTGTGCTGTCGTCTCTGTCTCCCGTTCTCATGGCCCCTTCCTTGTGCCTCTTACAGCTGCTGGTCCATGGCTGAACCCAAAGTAGGTATTTTTTAAAGTGAGTCATTTGGTGGACACCCACCTGTCTTTATAGAATCTCTTCATTTCAGTCACTCTGAGGGAGTAGGCTGGCTGTATATGTGTACTTATGTCTGACATTCCTTTCTAGCCTCTCCTTTTTGAAAAGGGATATTCTTTTCTATAAATGTTTCGTTCCTTGACAGAAATATTTGCTGACATGATGTAAGCCAAAAATGGATTCCTCTGCTAGTCAGAAATGAGACATACACTTAATATGGATAAGACAGTGCTCACAATGGCTTGGTTAATAACAGTTTCCTTGCTTCCACCCAAAGCCAAAAATGTTACCCACTTGAGAAGAATTGAGCCTGCAAACACATTAGCAAATCAGAGGGACTGGTTTCCCCTTTTAAGTCATTTTAATTATCAGTTAAGTAGATTTGCATATAAATGGTCATTACTTGATATACTGCAAATTCTTAGATTGTTATTGATTTAAATTTACCTGTAAAGGAAAAAGCCAGAGGTCAACATGTTATATTGATACCCTCTTCCTTTTTCATTTCCTTATCTTTTGGCAAATGAGAACATAAATAAAGTTACCTGAGATCCTTAAGACCCAGTAAGCAGTTCAACAATTTTCAGGGGTGTTAGACACAGTTTTGCAAAGTAGTGAAGAATAAAAAAAATTAAGTAGCTTTCTTTCACCTTTGATTTTACTGGATTTTTAAGATTTCAGTGGAGAAATCCTCATTTACCTTCACAATATCCATATAGGACTGAGTGAAAACAGATTTCACTATTACCTCAACTTTAATAAGAACCTGAAACCAAAATAATTTGCTGTATGTCTTATGTGGAAATTATATATTGCTTTGTGGTATTTTATCTTTTTTAAAGTTATGTTTTGACATCCATATTATACGAGTAACAAACCATGAAGATCAAGCATATATGAACAGAATTTAGGTTAAAAATTAAAACATTCTAGACTTTTTTTTCCTGACACCTTTAATTGAATGCATTGCTGTGCCATGTGATAACTAGGTGTGCTCAGTAAGCAATTGATTTAAGTGACTGTCATTTGTGTGCCTTGCATAGCCAATCCGAGCTCCTTTCTGCAAGTAGGCAGAGGCAGAAGGACTGGTCAGAGTAGGAGGCAGCTCTGGGGCCCCTCTCTCAAGAACCTTAGACTCCCAGTTGGAGGCAGAACTCTCCCTCGCAGGGGCACCATACCCTGCGTGTAGCTGGCACCAAAGGACACACGCTCTCCCCTTTTCTCTTTGGCCCAGGGCCTCGCCCTCCTCCTCTGCCATTTTCCCAGAGGAATCAGGTGGGAGCAGAAGGAGTCGGGGCGGCTGAGCTCCCCCTCCCTGACCGGTTTTCCACCCAGAGCCTCCAGTCTGGGCTTCCACAGGCAGATTCTGGCAGGTCAGTTCCAAGGGCAGGATGGAGAATCGGTAGATGATTGGGTTGGAGGAGAATGGGAGGCAAATTCGCAGTAGAGATAGGTGGGCTTTTCCCTCATAAGCCACAGCAGCCCAGGAGCCTGTGTTCTGCCTCCTTAAGAGTCAGTCTGTAAGATATGTACAAATACATGTAGGGGAGGAGCCCCGAGCTCAAAAGAGAGGCAGTCTGGAGCAGGCCCTGGGACCAGTGTCTGTAGGACCCAGAGTCCTCGCTCCCAGGCGGCTGGGAAGGGACTGGAGGCGCCCAGCCCCGTCCCCGCCCCCAACCCCCACCACACTCTCCCGGAGCTGACTTTTGGCCCGCTGAGCAGTGCAATGAATGGTCTTTGGCTTTGGAGCCAGGAAGGCTTGGGTATTAATTCTAACCCTGCCATTGCTAGCGCTAACTTAACCTCTCTGAGTTTCAGTTTCCTCCTCTATAACCTGGAAATAACATGTCCACTTTGGAGAGCAGGTATAAGTACTAGAGATGATTTGTATAAAGTAGCTGTCTGGCAAATCGGCTGATGAACTGTCTTCAGGACATCCGCACAGAATCCTTGTCGAGAGTGGTGATCTGAGGGACAGGATGGCTTTGGCTGTTGAGGAGGGAGAAAGGGAAAGAAAACATAGCACAGATCTTATTGAACTTCCATTATGTGCTATACACCAGTTACCTAGTTCCATACTAATGCTGAGCGACCAGCCACTCCACAACTCACGGAATGCACTGGTAGGCATTTTCCCCTCCCTTATCTGCAGGACTCAGCTGATCTAGGCAGGTCCCGGCCAGACTTGCCGACGCACCTCTGGTTCAGTTGGCTTGATCATGAGTGTGTGGGTGGCTCTACTCTACATGTTTCCCATCCTCTCTTGGGACTGCTCGGGAGGCCTGGACATGTTCTTCTCATGGCAATGGCACGGGGGAAAGCACAAGCAGTAACATACTCTAACATTCCATTGGTGAAAGCAAGTCACATGGCTGAGCCCAGAGACAGTGCAAAAGCACTACAAGGTTACACGGGAAGGAGCATGAGTAAGAAAAAGAGTGAACTGGGAGCTTTTTTTTTTTCCTTTTTGCAGTCTACCTCATACCGCATATTTTGGCACACCTTTATTCCTCCAGGAAGCCATTTCTGCGGTAGGGATAGGACAGGAAAACGAGTTGGTGACAAACAAAATAAATGTAGAAGTATTCTAAAATACTTTAATATTTTGTACTATACACAGATAACAACCCTATGCCCAGTTTGACCGGAGCCATGTTACTTTGTGCTATGACTATTGGTGGGCATGCCCAACCCGCTGCTGTGGATCATAGCGGGCAGAAACTCGCAGCCCCGCTTCCCTTCACCTTCTTGCACTAGCACAGTGCCTAACACGTAGTTAGCGCTCAGTCAATGTGGAAAGCCATTGGTCCCTACTCTAGCGTCCTGTGAGGAGGTAGCATCCCACGAGGAGGTCCCCTCTAGCCTTACCAGATGACCACATGTAGCCCTACATTTATTTCAAAATAAGGCTTCATTTTAAACTTTTCCACCTTTTTTCCCCCACTGAAATAATCATTAAACATCTGAGATGCAAAAGCCCACACCCATTTCTTACAGAGGTTTAGCCGTCCAATTCTGATCTCCATTATTCTGTGCTGATAAAATCCAAACAATGTGAACCCTTTGCTTAGGGTCTGCCAGTGAATAGAGAAGCAATTCAAAGGTTTTATCAGAAAGATCAAAAGATTTACTCATTCGTGACTCCAGCAGTATCTCAGGTTTGTTGCTGGTTGTTAACCTTAGGTTCAACATCTGGGGCAAGTTTTTCAAAAATCATAAGCAATGTTCAAAAATACTTGATCGTTTTGCCTTGATTCTTAATGCAGGTGTTAAGAGATGCCTTCCATTAGTGAGTATGCCCCTAGTCGATGTGTTTATTTGCATCGTCCTTCTCTGCTTGTCCCCTAGTGGTCTGGTACACAGAGGGCTACTTGAGCTGATTTATATGGATCTCAGTTGCTCTCATTTGTGCATACTTAATTCCGAGAGGTGATCACATTGATTTCCTTGCCCTACTTTTCAAGACATTGTACTAACATAGATATCTCAGCTGTTCTAACTACATTGTCTGAAAAGGAAAACATTTTAAACCTTTGGAAGCAATTTTGATGGACGTTTCATTGTGTTCTATATTACTTACTTAATTAAATTTCCTTCACATCGAGGTCTGTTTAAAATTAAATCGAGAAATATTTTTGAGTTCCATTGGGCAGATAACTTTGTTTAGCTGGATTTGCTCTGCGTACATATGAAATGGCATCCTATGAATCAATACCCAGTGCTTACACTTCCCATGGATATGAAGCAATGACACACTTAGTAGGCAGATGTAGTCTCCTGTTATTCATAACAAGCTGTCCCTGAACTTGTTTACCCCGTGGTTCCAGAAGGTCCTCATATTTTGTGCCTGCGGGTTGGCAGGCTGCTTTACTTGGATGCTGAGCTTTGTGAACAGAATCAGTAACTCTTTCTCAGACTAGCTGGAGTCCTGCAACTCCGATTTGCAAACTCAGTGTAGCCCACGGCAGCCAGCCTCCTTTGGGGTGAACAAAGTCTTATTTTTGCATTGCTGACGGGCTAGAATCCCAAACTGGGCTGGAAAACAAATAGGGTCAGTTGCCTGAGGATTGGACCCCTGTGAAGAGGCGGAATTTCCAATGTTTTATATCTTTAGAGGCAAGACACAGCAGAAAATCCTTATCTCTCAGCTCCACCCACCCTGCTCCTGAAGACAGCAAAACAGATCCTCCTCTGTCTTGTACCCTAGCTTTCCTTGAGACAGCCATTCCATCAAATTCAACAGCAAGGGAGCTAGGGTAGTAGAGCCGTAATTGGAGAGTTGGCATTCCATAGGCACTGTTTAATATTTTTTAAAATAGCCCCAAAGACCTACTTTTTGTTGCATTAATTGGCCTTTAAACATTTCAGAGCTTATGAGAACCTTCAAGGTCTTCAAGTGTAACTTTATCATCCACTTAGTCCTTTTGTGCTGCTGTGACCAAACACCACAAACTCGGTGTCTTAAAAAGAACAGAAAGGTACCGCTCATAGGTCCAGAGCTGGAAGCCTGAGACCCAGCTGCCAGCCCAGTCGGGTGAGGACCTCTTCCAGGTCGCAGGTCTCTCATGGGGTCCTCACGTGGCCGAAGGGGTTAGGGCGCTCTCTGGAACCTCTTTCCTAAGGCACTAATCCTACCCATAAAGATTCCACCCGTGTGACTTACACACCTCCCAAGGCCCCACTACCAATACTGTCACCTTTGGGGGTTAGGATGTCAATATATGAATTGTGGGATCATAAACATTCAGCCCACGGCAACCTCTGTGCCTCAAATAATAGATATTTCACAAGATGCATGTCGATGCTTAGAACAAACAACATTGTGAACGCTTGCTAATTTAGCTGTTATTATTAAATTCTATTTTGTAACATCTCTGTACATAAGCAAGGATTTGGCCTGAATCACCAACTCTCCTGTAGTTTTTATGGTTTTTTTATAATTTTGTTTTATGTCTTTTTCTGGTTTTGTTTTTTTATTTTGGCTTTTTAAAAGATTTTATTTATTTACTTTTCGAGAGGGGAAGGGAGGGAGAAAGAATCGTCAATGTGTGGTTGCCTCTCACGTGCCCCCTACTGGGGACATGGCCCTCAACCCAGGCACGTGCCCTGACTGGGAATCAAACCAGCAACCCTTTGGTTCACAGGCTGGTGCTCAATCCACTGAGCCACACCAGCCAGGGCAGTTTTTATGTCAAGAGTATTACTTGGTGTCATCATTAAGAGCGTGAGTGTGAGTATTAGATCCAATTCGTGTCCCACTATGCTACTCACTGGCTAGCTATGAGACCCCAGGCAAGCGATTCACTTCAGAGAGCCGCAGTTGCTTCCTCTGTAGAATGGGGATAAGGTGGGTATCTGCCATCATCTAGTGGGTGTGCAGATGCAGTGAGACACCACCACAAGTGCTTAGCAGTGCACCTGACACATTTGCCTCTTATCTCCTCTGTACTGTAAGTGACACCCTATTCCTCCGGGACAGATCTATTCTTCAGCATAATTTTTGCATCATTTTCACTGGCGGAATTTGTGATGAGAAAGGTTGCCAGATTCCACATTGCTTCCTGGATACGATCCTTCCAAACTGGTCAAACGCACAGCAGTACTACTCTCGCCACCGTCCACTTCCCTGGCCCCACGTCCATTTAAGACTCTCCTGACAATTATGGGCATGTTACTAAGCTGGTGGTTAGAACATGGAACCCTTCTGGGTCCACAGTAGCGCCTGACTGCATCCTTACTAACTTATGTCGGGATAGAGCCCATTTTGTAAGTGTGGTACATGTTGGGCACAAATCCCACATCAGAATTTTATAATTTTACGTGTAAAAATTGCAGCCCAGCCAACAAGACTCAACTTATTTTATATCTCCATCATGATTGCAGGTTTGAGGCAGGGGCGTGGTCACATCAGAGACTTATTTTCTCAGACATCCATGAGGGTGGCCATGAGGCTAAAAACGCTGAGAACGATTTCCACTTTAGCATCTTTTCTGGTTTTGATGTGCCTGGACCCTGCCTCTTCATCATGATCCCCAAATCCATTCATTGTGCTTTCAGTTGGGTTCTCTTCTGTTGCCCTGAAGGGTTTCTGCCTGAGGGAGGGAGGGAGGAAGGAATCCTACAGATACCCTGCTTTTGCTTATTCTGAAGCAGCAACTTATTTGCTAACATAAGAGTTTGAAGCCAGTGTGGCCTCTGCATTCTCAACATGCAATTTAAACAGTCTCTAGAATCCTTTCCTGACCCCAAATTACTCCCAAGGATTAATTGTCCTAGTGGCTTCATGGCCACATTATTCCATATTCATTAGTGTTTTCATGAAAAATTATAACACTAATTAGAGCGGCTTCCAGTTAATTCACTTGGTGATTCATTACTCTCTCCCCTCTTGGTGTTCTGCATGTGGTCATCTTGGGGAAAGCATCCAAGGGGTAATTGCAGCGCTATCCCCGGAGTGGTCGCCTAATGCCATTAGTTCTGATCCACAGGTGCATCCTGGGTGGCTCTGTGGGCCTGGTTACAGCTGCACCCTGCCCTTCGGAGGCAGGGAGAGAGGGAAGCCCGCAGCGAGGACTGGCCCGGGGAGGGCCCAGGATGGCAGAAGGGAGGGGGCCTTTTAAAGAGAGAGAAGTGGGGAGCGGGGCTTCTTGGTGGCAGGTGAACATCACTTTAACCTCTTCTGGAACCTGAGGTAAGGACAGGATAGTGCCAAGAGAAACCTGTCCTGAGGACTTGCACCCAGGGCAGAATACGGCAAGCCGATTCTCTTCAGCTGTGGCGAATGTGCGGCCAGGCGCTGCCTAGACTCTGGACGCCTGGGTCTCTCAGAATTCTAACAGCAGCTTTTATCATTGAAAGTCTGTTTGCCCTCATGCCCATTTGGGTTTAAAAAAAAAATCCAGAAAATATCATGTTGACTGTGTAGAAACTGGGAACCTTCTGCACCGTTGGTGGGAATGTAAAACGGTGCGGCTGCTGTGAGAACATGGCAGCTCCTCAGAATATTAGAAAAAGAATTACCATATGATCCAGCAGCAGCACTTTCAGGTACACATTTCGAATAACCAAAATCAGGATCTCCGGGAGATATTTGCACACTCAGACCCATAGCAGCATTACCCACGACAGCTAGAAGGTGGGAACGACCCACGTGTTCATCAGTGGATAAATAAACAAACTGTGGTGTACATATACAATGGGAGACCATTTAACCTTAAAAAGGAGGGAAATCCTGACACATGCTACAACGTGGATGGACCTTGAAGACGTTCTCCTAAGTGAAATAAGCCAGTCACACAAAAAAATGCATATACTGTGTGATTTTACTTATATGAGGCATCTGGAGTAGTCAAATGCATAAAAACAGAATGTAGAGTGGTGGTTTTTGCCAGGGGCTAGGGAGAGGGGGATGGAGAGTTGTTGTTCAGTGGGTATAGAGTTACCTGTTTTACAAGATGAAAAAGTTCTGTATATTGTTTGCATGACAATGTGAATATATTGGTCACTACTGAACTGCACACTTAAAAATGGTTAAGAGGTACCATTGGCCAGGTAACTCAGTTGGTTAGAGTGTCATTGCGATACACCAAGGTTGTGGGTTTGATCCCCTATCGGGGCACATACAAGAGTCAGCCAATGAGTGCATAGATAAGTGGGACAACAAATCTCAGCCTCAATCTCTCTCTCTCAAATCAATAAATAAATTTTTTAAATGGCTAAGATGGTAAATCTTATGTGTATTTTATCACACTTTGTTTTCAAAAGATTTGTCATTAATATTATAATGCTTGCTTAATTTTAAAAACTGAAAAATAGAAAAAAATCTTTAGACCCTCGGTAAGGAAAGAAAAGTGATAGTTTTTGTCTTACCTTTTTTTTTTTTTTTGAGTTATCCCTAGGTACTTGTTTTACTGTGAATTTTTTTTTCTGTTGCATTTTTGATAGGTTACTTTTGGTGTATGGGAAAGTTATAGGTTTTTAAAGTGTGTTATTGTAAAAGAAAACATGCTTATGGGGAGTGCACGAAACATAGCTGGACTGCTTAATTAATTCTCATAAAGCAAATTGAATATTGCCAGCACTCCAGGAGTTCTCCATACTCCCCTTTCTTGTCAAAAAACCCTCCCTCAACCAGAGAGGTAAGCAGCACTCTGCCTTTTATGATAGTCACTTCCTGGCTTTGTTTCAAAGTTCTTAACACTGAAGTAAGTACTCCAAACCACTGGTTTAGTTGTTGGCTTTTTTAAACTTCATATAAGTGGATTCACTCTGTGTGTATTTCTCTGTGTCTGGCTTTATTTTTCTCTTCGTGTCATTGAGTGTAGTAGTGATTTACTCTTTCATAGCTATATAGCATTACATTAAACTAACATGCCACAGTTTACCCATTTTCCTATTGATGGGCTCTTTGGTTGTTTCTAGTATTGTTACAAGCAGAGCTGCTTTGAACATTCTTGAACATGTGTTCTAATGTGCATAAATATATATTTCTTAAGAATTCAACTATAGGTACTTTATGTGAAAGGCAATCCCACAAATCACTGGCAAAGGAATGGAGGAATAAGACAGAAAAGAGAAGTGTGGTGGCCAGTGTGGCTCAGCTGGTTGGAGCATTGTCCAGTACACCAAAAGGATAGGGGTTCTATTCCCCATCAGGGCACATACCTAGGTTGCGGGTGAAAGTCCTGGTCAGGGCATGTATGGTTTTACACAATGAAAAGCAGATTGAATACTAAAAGGACACTGTTCTAGAAACAAACAAACAAGAGAGAATGGAAGAAACCCAATAATAGTTGCTTCGTCAAGCACATTTCCACCATGGGAAATTGGAAAACATCTCAGCGTTCTTCAACCCGGAAAACAAGGGTGTCGCAGTATTCATCTGGCAGCTCTCATCGCGCACTGATTGGGGAAAGCTCCTGGGAGGTCCCGCAGCCCTTCTAGCCTGCCTTACGTGGGCAGAGCAGGCTCTGGCAACCAAAGAAAGCCCTTAGGCAACGAGATGAAGGTGCTGGCAGTTGGCAGTGGGCTGCCACATATTGCAATGGTGAAAGCCAAGTGAGGGTGCCAGCCTATGACAGCATCTGCAACAGGGCAGTCCATCTCGGGAGAACTTGGGCTTATCTTCAACCATAGCAGATACTGCCAAACAGTTTTCTAACCCGTTGTACCAATTTCCATTCCCACTGGCAGCCTCGGAGAATTTTCATTTCTTTGCCAGCACTTGGTATTGAAAGACTTTTACATTTAAGCCATTTTGGTGGATGTGTAATGTTTTAAACTTGTAATTCCTGGATTACTAATAATTTTAAGCATCTTTATTTTATTTTTTATCCTCACCTGAGGACATGCTTCCATTGATTTGAAAGAGAGAGAAATATCCATCGGAGAGAGGAACATCGATTAGGGTGCCTCTCATGTGCAGCCTAGGCATGTGCCCTGACAGGAATCAAACCGGCAACCTGTATGTATTTACATATTTTTCATTTTTATATATATTTATATATATAACTTTAAAGGTTTTATTCATTTTCAGAGAGAGGGGGAGGGAGGGTGAAAGAAAGGAAGAGAAACACCCATGTTGGGATGTTGGAGAAAACATCAATAGGCTGCCTCCCACCCACCCCCAACTGGGGACCCACGCGCAACCCAGCAAATGCCCTGAATTGGGAATCAAACCTGGGAATCAGACCGATAGGGAATCGGACTGGCCACCTACTGGCTTGTGGGACAATGCCCAGCCCACCGAGCCACACCAGTCAGGACCAAACCAGCAACCTTTTGGTGTATGGAAAGATGCTCCAACCAACCCAGCCATGTGGCCAGGGCTTAAGTGTCTTTTTATATAATTATTGGAAATTTTAATTTCTTCTGTGAAGTGCCTGTTCAAGTCTGCCTGTTCTTATATTAGGATGTCTGACTTTTTCTTACTGATTTCCAGGACATTTTATTATTTTAGATTCAGGCCCTTTGTCAGTCATATGTGTTGCAAATATCCACGGCCCTCCTTTTACTCTTTCTCTGTTTTTCCCTTCTACTCTCTTATTCATGCCTTTTGATACACAGAAGTTCTTAGCCTTAATGTGCTCTAATATAAAACCTTTGGGTTAGTCGTTTTTCCATCTTAAGAGATCTTTCCCATGATTATGAAGATATTACTCTATATTATTTTCTAAAAGCTTTATTGTTTTGCCAGTCATGCTAAGGTCTGTGATACATGCAGGACTTATTTTTTGCATAAAACGTGAAGTAGGGGTCAAGAATTGAACCCCAACCAATGCCTGTCCAGTTACCCCAGCTCCATTGTCGGGAAGTAACACATTTTCCTCATGTTCTGCAGTAGCGCCCTGGTCACTGACTCAGGTGTCCATATTTGTATGGGTCTGTTTGTGGGCTTTCTGCTCTGTTCCAATGGCCGACTGTATATTCTTGCTCCAGTACTACATCATTATAGTCTTATTGAAGGCCTTGATGGCTGATACAGCAAGTCCTCCCATCTTGTTCTTCTTCATCAAGAATAGCTTGATGCCCTAGCCCGGTGGCCCAGTTGGTTGGAGCATCATCCCATACACCAAAAGGTCACAGGTTTGATCCCCAGTCAGGGTGAGTACAGGAAGCAACCAGTTGATGTTTCTCTCTCACATCTCTCTCTCTCTCTCTCCCCCCTACCCCCCTTCCTTTCTTCTCTCTCTAAAATCAACAAAAATATGTCTTCTGGTGAGGACTTTAAAAAAAAAAAAGAATGGCTTGGCTATTCTTTGATTTTTTTTTTTTCACTCTCATATAGATTTTGGAATCAGTTTGTCAAATCCCCAAAACTGAAAGGAAAGAAGAAAGAGAGGGAAGAAGAGAAATCTGCAGGGATTTTCATTAGAGATTTGATTGAATCTATAGATCAATATGTAGAGACTTAAACTCTTTATAATATTAAGTCTTTTAATCCTTTTATGTATTCATGAATTTCTCTAACAAAGTTAATAATTTTTTCTGACTCTTGCATAATTCTTGTTAGGTTTATTTTTTTGTACTTGATTTTTGATCCAATTATAAATAATATCTTTATTTCATTTGTTGTATTAGGTAGAAATACAATTCATTTTTGTCTACTGATAATAGAGTCTAGGAATCTTACTGAATTCTTTTAAAAAATTTTTTTATCCTCACTCGAGGACATTTTTTTTCATTACTTTTTTTAGAGAGAGAAGAAGGGAGAAAGGGAGCAAGAGAAACATCGATGTGAGAGAGAAGCATCAATTGGTTGCTTCTCATACGCACCTAGACAGGGATCATACGCACCCAGACCGGGAATTGAACCCTCAGCTCTTCCGTTTCAGGAAAATGCTCCAACCAACTGAGGCACACCAGCCAGGGCCTAAATTCTTATATTAATTCTAATAGTTAATCTGTGTATTATATTAGATTTTCTGTGTATACACAATCTGTATTGATTTTTGTATGTTCATCTTATAACTGACTGCCTTGCTGAACTTTCTTATTCGTTCTAACAATCTGAATATTGAAGTCCTTGGGTTTCCTAGGTTAAAAAATCCTATTAACTTATAATTATTAGGGTTATTTCTGCCTGGAGAAGAATAGGGTAGCTGTTAGTTCAAGGAGTCTGGAATCAGACTACCTGAGTTTGAATCCCAGCTTCATTATTTACTACGTAACCTTAAGTAATTTGCATCATCTTCTGTGATTCAGTATCATTAATTATAAACCACTTCACAGGTTGATTGTAAAATTAAATGAGTTAATACCCTTAGAATAGTGCCTGTCAAATAGCGAGCACTCAGCTCATGTCGGCATTTGTCATTTTATCTATTATGTTCAGTCCTTTCTAAATTTTCACTTCTTAGTTGTTTTTTCTTATTTTATTGCATTGACTACCTTTCCTGCATAATATTGAAAAGTAGTGGTCCTTTCAGGCTTCACCTAAAACTTAACACTTTGAAATATTCCCTTCCAGTTTTTTCTTGTAGACATTATTGTTTTATTTTTCACCTGACTGGACTTGTGAGTCTGGTGTTAAACTCTGCAAGAGGGAGACATTTCTCCAGAGGAAACTCCTTTTTTTTCAACTATGTTGTTTACATAATGATGAAAAACATGAGTTATTTGTTTTTAAATGTCACAGAGATGTTGCAGAAGGAGTCACCAACCCTTCTACCTTTCTACAGGTGTAGTAACGTTTCCGAAGAGGGCAGTTGAACAGACATACTCTTTTCCATAGTGGCTGTACCAGGCTACATTTCACCAGCCATGAATGAAGATTCCTTTTTCTCTACAACCTCTCCAACATTTGTCGTTACCTGTCTTGTTGATAACAGCCATTCTAACAGGTGTGAGTTGGTACCTCATTGCAGTTTTGATTTGCATTTCCCTAAGAGTGAAGTTGAGCATCTTTTCATATATCTGTTGGTCATTGGTATGTCAGAGCTGCTGTTTATAAATATCATCTCCCATTTGGTAAGTTGACTTTTTGTTTTGTTGACAGTTTCTTTTCCTGTGCAGAAGCTTTTTAGTTTGGTATAGTTCCATTCATTTATTTTTACATTTACTTCCCTTGCCTTTGGGGTTAAATTCATAAAATATTCTCTACAACCAAGGTCCATAAATTTACTACCTGTTTTCTTCTATGTAATTTATTGTTTCAGATCTTATATTTAGGTCTTTGATCCATTTTGCATTAATTTTTGTACATGGGGACAAACTGTAATCTAGTTTCATTCTTTTGCATGTGGCTTTCCGATTTTCCCAGCATCATTTATTGAAGAGCTTTCTTTTCTCCATTGTGTTTTTGGCTCCTTCTCAAAAATTATTTGCCCATACCCATGACCTGTGGCCCTGACCCATGTGGCTCAATTGGTTAGGCATCGTACCACAAAGTTAAAGGTTGCAGGTTTGATTCCCGGTCAGGACACATGCTTGGGTTGTAGGTTAGGTCCCTGGTCAAGGCACGTATGAGAGGTAATTGATGTTTCTTTCTAACATCGATGTAGCTCTCCTTCTCTCTCTCCCTCCTTTCCCCTCTCTCTAAAATTAAATAAATAAAATCTAAAAAAAATTATATGCCCATATACATGTAGTTTTTTTTCTGGGCTCTCGGTTCTGTTCCATTGGCCTGTGTGTGTGTGTTTTTCCACCAATACCATGCTGTTTTGATTATCATAGCTCTGTAGTATAATTTGAAGTCAGAGTGTGATACCTCTGGCTTGGTTCTTTTTCCTCAGGATTGCTTTGGCTATTTGGGGTCTTTTGTGGTTCCATACAAATCTGCTGATTTTTGTGATCTATTTCCTTAAAAAAAATGCCATTGGGATTTTAATAGGGATTGCATTAAATCTAAATGTTGCTTTGGGTAATATGGACATTTTAACTATGTTGACCTTTCCAATCCATGAGCATGGAATATCTTTTCATTTCATTGTGTCTTTTTTAATCTCTTTGAATAATGCTTTGTACTTTTCATTATATAGGTCCTTCACATCCTTCGTTAAATTTATTCCTAGGTAATTTATTCTTCTGGTTGAATTGCAAAAGAAAAATTTATTTTTCATTTCTTTCTCTGCAACTTCATTGTTAATATATAGGAATCCAGTGTTTTTCTGCACATTCATTTTGTACCCTACAACTTTGTTTATTGCTTCTAGTAGTTTTTCTGGTGGAGTCTTTAGGGTTTTCTATATATTGAATCATGTCATCTGCAAAAAGTAACACTTTTACTTCTTTATTCCCAATTTGGATGCCTTTATTTCTCCCTTTTGCCTCATTTCTTTGGCTAGGACTTCAAGAACTATGTTGAATAAGAGTGGTGAGAGTGTACATCCTTGTCTTGTTCCTGACTTTAGAGGAAAAGTTTTCAGTTTTTCATCATTGAGTATGATATTAGCTGAGGGTTTTTCATATATGGCCTTTATTATTTGAGGAATGCTGCTTCTATACCCCTATTAGTGTTTTAATCATAAATGGATGTTGTATCTTATCAAATGCTTTTTCTGCATCTATTGATAAGATCATATGATTTTTATCCTTTGTTTTGTTAATGTGGTGTATTACATTGATCAATTTGCATATGTTGAACCATCCTCGTGCCCCTGGAATGAACCCTGCTTAATCGTGATGTATTATTTTTTTAATGTATTGTTGTATTTGATTTGTTAGTATTTTGTTTAGGATTTTTACATCTGTGTTCATGAGAGATATAGGTCTGTAGTTTTCTTCTTATGTGTGTTATCCTTGCCAGGTTTTGATATCAGAGTTATGTTGACCTTATAAGATGTATTAGGAAGCACTGCATCTTCAATTTTTTGGAAGAGTTTGGGAAGAAAAGGTATCAAATCTTCTTGAAATGTTTGGTAGAATTCACTAGGGAAGCAACCTGGTCCTGAGCGTTTACATTTTGGGGAAGTTTTTCACAGTTGTTTCAGTTTCCTTGCTGTTGATCAGTCTATTTAGATTTTCCAGTTCCTCGTGATTTAGTCTAGGAAGATTATAAATTTCTAGGAGCTTAACCATATCTTCTAGGAGGTTGAATTTGGTAGCACATAGTCTTTCACAGTATTCTAGCACAATTTTTTGTGTATCTCTGATGCCGGTAGTAACTTCTCTTCTTTCATATTTGATTTTGTTTACATGAGTCTTCTCTTTTTCTCCTAGTGATTCAAGACAGGGGGTTGTCCATTTTATTCACCTTTTCAAAGAACCAGCTCTTTGTTGTATTAATGTTTTACATAGTCTTTTTGTTCTTTATTTCATTCGGTCCTGCTCTAATTTTATTATTTTCTTTCTTCTGCTGACCTGGGCTGCTGCTGTTCTTCTTTTTCTAGTTTTTAAGATGTGATGTTAGATTGTTGGGTATCTCTTGCTTCTTGAGATGAGCCTGTAATGATATAAATTTCCCTCTTATTACGGCTTCTGCTGCATCCCAGAAGTTTTGTCACTCTCATTTGCCTCTAAATATCTTTTGATCTCACCCTTTATTTCTTCTTTGACCCAGTCATTTTTTAGTGATGTTTTGTTTAATCTCCACATATTTATGGGTTTCTTTACCTCCTTTTTGCAGTTGATTTCTAATTTCAAAACATGTGATCAGATAATATGCTTGGTATGATTTCAATCTTCTTAAATTTGTTGAGGCTAGTTTTGTGACCCAACATATGGTCTGTCCTTGAGAATGCTCCATATGCACTGGAAAAGAATGTATAACCTGATGTTTGGGATGAAAGGCTCTGTAAATGTCAATTATATCCATTTGATCTAATGTGTCTTTTAAGGCTGATATTTCTTTATTGATTTTCTGTTTAGATGATCACCTAGGGCTGTTAATGGAGTATTCAGGTCCCCTACTATGACTGTACTTTGGTCTGTTTCTCCCTTTAGTTCTGTGAGTAGTTGCTTTATATATTTTGGTGTTCCCTGATTGAGTGCATATATACTAAGTAGTGCTATGTCTTCTTGAGGTATTGTCCCCTTAACATTATAAAATGTCCATCTTTGTCTCCTGTTACCTTTGTTATCTTGAAATCCATTTAGTCAGATATAAGTAGGGCTACACCTGCTTTTCTGTGAATGTTATTTGCTTGGAGATTCATTTTCCACCCTTTCACTTTGAATCTACCTTTGTCTTTGCAGCTTAGATGTGTCTCCTGAAGGCAGCATTTGGTTTTTGGTTTTTGTTTTAAATCTAATCCACTACTCTGTGCCTCTTTATTGGCAAATTCAGCCCACTTACATTTAGTGTAATTATTGATGTATGAGGATTTTCTATACCCATTTTATCCTTTGTTTTCTGATAGCACTATGTCTCCATTAGTTCTTTTTCTTTGTGTTCCTGTTTGTTGTTTTTGTTTGGTGGTATTCCATACATCCTTCCTGTTTCCTTTTTTGATTTATGTGTCTCAGTTTTGGGGTTTTTGTGTGTGGTTACCATTAGGTTTATGAAAAAGAAAATTTCATATATTTTGTAGTTTCGGTTTTTTTTTTTAATGCATCTGATATCCAGTCTCCTTTTCAAATTCAGACCTTTACCTGCTGTTTATGTGTTTGTTGTCACAAATTATGCCTGCTTATGCTATAAGTTTGTTGGTGATCTTACTCATAGTGTTCTGACGTTTTGTTCTTTGTTTCAGGTAGAATAACCCCCTTAAGTGCTTCCTGCAATGGAGGTCTTCCAGTAATAAATTTCTTCAGCTTCTTTATGTCTGCAAAAGTCTTTATTTCTCCTTCATATTTAAAGGATAACTTTGCTGGATATATTATTTTTGGCTGGCAATTCTCTCTTTCAGTAGTTAGAATATTTGGATCCACTCTCTTCTGGCTTATACAGTCCCACTAACTAGTCTGATGATAACCTGGTGGGCTTTCCTTTATAGGTCATTTCCTTCTTTTCCCTGGCTGCTTTGAGAATTCTTTCTTTGTCATTAATTTTTGAGTTTTAATACAATGTGCATTGGAGAACACCTCTTTGGATTGAGGTAACTAGATGTTCTGTTTTCTTCTTGGATTCAAGGACTTATTTTTTTCCATAGGTTTGGGCAGTCCTCATCCATTATTTGGTTGTATAGGCTCTCTGTTCCCTTCTCCCTTTCTTCTTTTTCTTCTTCTTTCTTTTCTTCTTCTTTCTTCTTCTTTCTTCTTCTTCTTCTTCCTTCTTCTTCCTTCTTCTTCCTTCTTCTTCCTTCTTCTTCCTTCTTCTTCCTTCTTCTTCCTTCTTCTTCTTCTTCTTCTTCTTCTTTCTTCTTCTTCTTCTTCTTCTTCTTCTGCCTATTATTGTTATATTGCTTCTTCTGATGGAGTCATATAGTTCTCATAGGGCGCTTTCATTGTTTTGTTTTGTTTTGTTTTGTTTTTAATGCTCAGGTCCCTCTCTCCTTTCCTCTGTGTCATTTCTAGGTTTCTCTTTTCAGTCTCGCTAATTCTTTTACCCATCTGGGCCAACTCTATTTCCTGTGCTTGCTAGTTCATTCCTGATCTCGTTTATTGAAGTCTTCATCTCTTGGATTTCTGTTTGGTTATTTTTTAAAGTTTCAATCTTTGGTAAAGTACTCATTTTGTCCATTGATTTGTTTTCTGAGTGCATTAAATTGCCTGTCTGTATTTTCTCACATCGCATTGAGTATTTTCAAAACTGCAATCTTGAATTCTCTGTCATTTATATCACACATTTCTATGTGTTCAAGTTTGCTTTCTGAAGATTTTTCATTTCTTTCTGAGAGGCCTTGCTACCTTAGTTATTCATAGTATTTGAGGGTTTCTTTTCTGTCCAGGCATCTATGTAGTAGTGGCCCAAAGAGGTCTTTTTATATTTTCCAGTAGGTGGTGCTGAATCACTAGTTATTTTAGCTCTGTGAAATCCCAAAGTTGACCTCCCTGGCCGTCGGTATAGTCCCAGTGCTTGGGGGAGGGGTTGTCTGGGGCAATCTGGCCACCTTCTTTGTTTTGTGCTCTCAATAATGGTGATCTTGGACCTCCACAACTCCCTGTCATGTGCCCCAGCTGGGGATCACAGATAGCATCCTTCACTAAGAGGAGATAGTGATTCTGTGGTAATGGTTCTTGGGTTTGCAGATAATGTGGTCTGGTTGGCAACCAGAGACGAGTTTTGGGAGTCTATGGAGTGGCAGGGCTCTGGCTGTCTTTCCTTGTCTGGAATGCCAACCACCCCAACAGCTGTGGCAGAACCCCTGAGCTATGTCCTTGCCCAGGTTTCTGGGCTCATCCACAGACTGCAGTGCTCACTCCTCTAGAAATGCCCAACAAGTCTCTCTGTTCCTCTCTGCTGAAGGAACTGCCAGCCACTGCCACCTTCCTCCGCTCTCCAGCTGAGCCTACCATGAGCTTCTGGCTGCAGGCCTGCGTCCATGGCCAGTCTAAGCTCTCCTGTCTTCTCACCCACCCTGTTCTCACTCGCCTGCCTTTAGATGCTTCAATGTGTGGATCTCTCAGGTGTGCCCATATGTTGAGCATGGAATCTTTTGGTGAGTTATAGCTGATCAACTTGTTGAAATTTCAGAGGGAGAGACCAAGGGGATCTCTCACGCCGCCATTCCTCTGACATCCTAGAACAGTGATTTTCAACTGGTGTGCCGCAAGAATTTTTAAAACCTGCAATACCTGACTATTTAGTCCGGGGCACTGACCTCTTTTCTCTTAGACTGTCAAATAACAAAAGGACAACAGCCAACACAACAATAGCTGTCCAGTGTGAATGAATCAAAATTACTCCTATTTTTGTCAGATCAGCAAAAAATACATGTATTTTTAGGTGAGCTGCAGAATTTTAGTAATTATTTTATTTGTGCCATGAGATGAAAAAGGTTAAAAATTGCCAACCTAAAATAAAAGATCAAGCTCACCAAACTGTAAAGTAGGACTGCAGTCAACCTATATTGGAGGCATTTCTGAGGAATTTCCACCTAAACACAGGCCAGTGGGACTGGATTGGAAAAAATAACACCGGAGTCCTCCAGCTGTTCATTAATTCAAATTAAACAGCCATCACTCACTTGATAGGTGATGGCTTTTGGAACAGCTGGAACGTTGTCCATACCCCTCCCCCTACCAATTGAAAACTGCAACACTCAACTGGACACAAAAAATGGGTGTGTGTGTGGACGAGGGACACCAGTGGTGATAGGTCACACTGTGGGGGTTGTGGTTTCCTGAGCACTCTGGGTAAGTGGAGGGATAAGAGGAGGCTTTGGTGGGCAGTATGCTAGGGATCGAAGCACAGGCTCCATTTAACTAGCTTGTCGGCAATCTGTGAGGGGTCGCAGGAGATGAATCTACGGCAGGCCAGCAGGGCCAAACTACAAGAAAGCTCACGAGATGTTAGGCACTGGGTTAGTTATATCAGTTGGTGATTTAGTGCAGGTCTGAGAGAAATACACATACCCCTTCTCTGAACCACATCAGACCTGACTGGTTCTTTCTCATTTGAGAGTGAATAAACAGGACCGAAGGAAACATGAAAAATGATGGAAAACAGAAAAAGAGACAATCACTGGAAATCAGAAGAAATTCATCTGAAAAATGTCTAACAGAAATTTAAAGAACATTTTAGAGAATCGCTTGAAATCTCAACATGGTACAAAAAGAGATGGCTTCTATGCAACAAACAGAAAATGATTAAGAAGAAAGCAGACTCTGTAAGTAATAAAAAAGGTGGTAAGAGATGAGAAAGATTTAAAAAGTTTCAGGAAAATGAGGAATAAATAATACTGGAGGAAATTAAAAGCAAAACTGTCACTGTAGTTATAATGCTCGAATTTATGCAGTTCAGGCGGTAGTTCCTGTAGGAAAGGAGTCTCAATTCTATAATGAATCAAAAAGTACATCTATATACTTTTTATAAAAAGAAAAATAACTGAAGACATACTCCAGCTTACCTGGAACATAATTAAAATTAAAAGCTCAAGAAGATGGGTTGGCCAATGGCCCTGTGTGGCTAAACGCATCCTAACCACCCATCGGAGTGTCATTACAGTAACAGCATCCCTCGCTCTTTCTTTAATGGCAGCCATCCCAACACCTATGAGGGGATGTCTCATTGCAGTTTTTATTTCATTTTATTAAATTTATTGGGGCGTCTCCAAGCACGTAGCATCCACAGAAAATCAGGTGTAATTATATTTATATCTTACAAAATAGATTTGAAGAAAACAAATGTAACAAGAGACAAAGATAGATATTTTATAATAATAAAGGGGACACTACATTAAGAACGTGTAACACTTCTCAATATATGTGCATCCAGCCCTGGCGGGCTAACTCAGTTGGTTAGAGCATCGTCCCTATACTCCAAGGTTGCAGTTCTATGCCGGTCAGGACACATACAAGAAACAACTAATGAATTATAAATAAGTAGAATAACAAAGTGATGTTTCTCTCTCTCTCTTTCTCTCTCTTTCTCTCTCTCTCTCAAAATCAGTTTAAAAAAATTTTAAAAAGAAAGTAATTTTCGACAAAGGAGCCAAAAATACACAATTGAGAAAAGAAAGCCTCTTCAATAAATGGTGCTGGGAAAACTGGAAAGCCACTACAAAAGAATGAAATTAGACCACAGTTTGCCCACATTTATAAAAATTAATGCAAAATGGATCAATTACCTAAATATAACATCTAAAACAATCAGTACACTGAAGAAAACATAGGTAGTAAACTTATGGGTCTTGGTTTTAGAGAACGTTTTATGAATTTGATCCTAAAGGCAAGGGAAGTAAATGCAAAAATAAATGAATGGGACTATATCAAATTAAAAAGCTTCTGTACAGCAAAACGATCAACAAAACAAAAAGGCCACTGACCAAATGGGAGATATTTGTAAATAGCAGCTCTGACAAGAAGGTTAATATCCAAAATATGTAAAGAACTCATAAAACTCAACACCAAACAAATAAACAATCCCATTAAAAAATGGGCCGGGGACCTGAACGAACACCTCTCCTAAGAAAACATACAACTGGCCAGCAGATATATGAAAAGATGCTCAGCCTCACTAGCTGCTAGGAAAATGCAAATCAAAACTACAGTGAGATACCACCTCATCCTGTTAGAATGGCTGTTATCAACAAGACAAATGATGACAAGTTTTGGAGAGGTTGTGGAGAAAAAGGAACCCTCATTCACAGCTGATGGAAATGTAGTCTGGTGCAGCCATTATGGAAAACAGTCTGGTGGTTCCTCAAAAAATTGAGAATTGGGTTACCATAGACCCAGCAATCCCTTTCCTAAGTATCTATCTGAAAAACTCAAAAACATTTATTGGCAAAGATATATGCAGCCCTATGTTCATGGCGGCATTACTCATAGTGGCCAAGACATGGAGACAACCAAAGCGTCCTTCAGTAGAGGATTGGATAAAGATGAGGTACATATATACCATGGAATACTACTTAGCCATAAGAAAAGATGAAATACTGCCATTTGTGACAACACGGATGGACCTTGAGAATATTATGCTAAGTGAAATAAGTCAGTCAGAAAAAGCTAAGAACCATATGATTTTACTCACATGTGGGATATAAAACTGAAACTCATAAACACAGACAGCAGTGTGGTGGTTACCAGAGGGAAGGGGATGAAGGGAGGGGTGGTGGGGACTAGAGGAGGCTTAATATATCATGAAGGAAGATGGTTTGACTTTGGGTGGTTGGCATACAGTACAATAAACAGGTCTTACATCATAGAAATGTACACTTAAAACCCATATGATCCTATTAACGAATGTCACCCCAGTAAATTTAAACATTTTAAAAAGAAAAAAAAATCACTGTTCTAGGTCTTTGAGACAATTTGAATGGGAAGTAAGGAGAGGCTGCACCTGGCTCTCTTAGCCATTTTAAGCCAGATGTTTCTACCCAGAGTTAAATATTTGTTTTCAGCCACTCACGCCTTCCTAGGTAGCTTGCAGGCATGCAGCTGTGCAGCAGAACTATGGGTGCCCCTTTACCGGGCTTCCTCCTAGGCAGAACAGATGGCCAGAAATGGTGAATTCAAAGGCTCAGAGCCCCAGAAGATATCTTCAAATAGCCAAGTGGAAAATAAAAGCCGCACGGAGTCAGAAGTGAGGGAATCTGGGTACTCAGGGAGCGTCACTGACCAACTGTGCTCAGTGTTGGGCAAATCACGTTACCTCTTAAAGAGCGTCATTCTCCTTAAATCTAAAATAGAAGATTGGACCTAATGGTCTCTAAGCTCCTGCAATTCTAGGACTTTTTTATTTTTTTACCAGCTGGTCTGAGCATCTGCTGTTAGAAACCTGTTCCTTGGGACCCCCCTTTGCCCTGAGCGTTTCTGCTGAAAGGTAAGCCGAGGTAGAAGGCACACCTGTGCTGGGCATGTGAACTCCAGCGCTCAATAGAAGCTGCTGGGATGGACCCGCTGGAGAGGCTTGTCCAGGCCCCACCTCTGTGTAAGCAAGTTGGCAGACGTCAAAGGACCTCCATTTCCTGAGTCCCCTTCCATGGCTTTGTATTGAAGGTCAAAATAGGGACAGGAAGTAAAACGTGTTTTCCTCAGAGAATATCTCTGAGGCACCACAACTGAGAACGATGGCTGGCTGGCTCTCATTTGATAAGAAACGGACACGGGAGCTGCTGTAGCACTCGTCATGACCAGCCTGCTTAGAACCCCGCAGCCGGGTGAAGGCGGTGGGGGCTGGAGGTGTAGAGGCAGAGCAGAGCGTGGTCATTTATCAGCCACATGAGAGCGAGAGGGCACTACAGGGACACTCAGGTAGGCCGAGCTCGCCCCGAGTCAGAACGAAGCCCGAGGTGTGGCTCAGGCATTGGAGGATGTGGGGAGGGTTACAAAACCAGCCTCGTGGGCTCCTGCATCCCTGCACTTCGGACGTGACCCTGTTCTGCAGTCTCCAGAAGGAGCGGCGTGGGCTTGTGCTCATGCGTGCATGGCCCCCTGCTCTCTTGTCCCCTCTCTCGCCCCCTCCTTCCCTCCTACTCCCTCATCCCCTGCCCATAACGTTTGCTCTTAGAAGCCGACAGCGCCTCTCTCCCCAGCACGTAGGTTGTTCACTCCGAGTGCCCTCTGCATGTCTGTTCAGGAGAATTTGCCAAATTGCTTAGAGGTTTGTCTCGCCAGGGCTTGGCTTGCACTCACCATCAGAAGGGAGTGATACGAGGGATGAAATCCCAGCGATGGAGACTGGGTCCAGTCCATTCGTGTGGTGTGTCTTCCCCGTCTCTGTTCTTGGCTCCCAAACGGATGTCGGTCTGGATGTCGCCAGTCCCACTGACCGAGTGGGTCGGCACCTGGTCCATGAGGAAAGCCCCGGTTTTCTTGTCCTGGTTTCCCTTCGGACCAGCCCAATAAGAATCAGCCAAACCAATCTGTTTTCACAGCCTTTCCCTCTTAATTTTTTAAAAGGCTGGATGAAGGGGATTTGGGTTGGGATGATACCGTCATGCTGTCGCTTCCAATTTCATTCTGTTAACAATTTTGTCAGTGACGTGGGTAGAAGCTTTGATTTCAAAAAAGTATGCACTTTTAAGTTTTGACTCCCAAAAGTAATTTCAGATCAGCTGTGAACAATTCTCAAGAGTGACTATGAAAGGGGAACTGCCTAAGCAGGCTCCCCCTGGGGACCCGGAATCACGGTGCCCTTCACAGCCCCTGATTTCAGAGATAAAGACTTAGGAGGGGATGCTGGCGATTGGGGGTGGGATGAAGGGGAAGGCAGTCGGTTTCAAACCAGCCCTGCTGTTGTCTCCTTTCTCCCTTCCCGCACTCACTGATGCTGCCTCTCACCAGGGATGAGCTGGGAAGTCTGGTTATTGACAGCTGGGAAATTTGCACGACAGAGTTTAACGGTTTACATCTGCCTGTACGACTCGGTCAATGTTTTCAATGGATCACCTGCTCAGGTGCCAGCACTGACTCTCTCCTTCCTCTCTTTCCCTTCCAGCGTGCAAACGCAAAGAGCAAGAACCAAACAAAGACAGGAACAACTCCCAGAAGAAATCCCGTCTGGTGTTCACTGACCTCCAACGCCGAACACTGTTTGCCATCTTCAAGGAGAACAAGCGCCCATCTAAAGAGATGCAGATCACCATTTCCCAGCAGCTGGGCCTGGAGCTCACGACCGTCAGCAACTTCTTCATGAACGCCCGGCGCCGCAGCCTAGAGAAGTGGCAGGACGACCTGAGCACGGGGGGCTCCTCGTCCACCGCCAGCACCTGTACCAAAGCATGATGGAAGGACTCTCAGCTGGGCACAAGTCGCCTCCAAACGAGGACAACAGATTCCAAAAGAAAATACAAAGGAAAAAGACACCGGATTCTTAGCTGGGGCCCTTCACTGGTGATTTGAAAGCACAATTCTCTTGAAAAGAAACTTCTAGCTGTAATCATAGGCCAGGTGTTCCTTTTTGTTTTGTTTTTAATGGCTATGGAGTCCAAGTGCAAGCTGAAAATGAATCTCTTTGAACCGGACATTGTCCTCTGAGCATGCTAAGCATCTCAGAAGCCCAAATGGGGCCTTCCTGGAGCAAGTTCACTTTTGTGTGGTGTCAACCAAGCTCAGGACTGCTTAAAATGTCAACCGCCCCACTTCGGGTCCTACCAACCTCTTGCAGACCTGGTTCCCAGAAGTAAAGGTGGAGATTTGGCCTGATTTTGGGCTCCCAAGATGCTACATGAAGAGAAGAATCTAGCAACCAGAATGACCTCATTTGCTTTCCAAGTGCTTAGCCTCATTCCACCACACTACACCAAAGTTCACAGCCATAACACAAAGAACATCGGAGTGATAATTACTGAGCACAAGTTTTAAATATGGAAGCTTAAAAAAAATGCAAGGACCTGTTTTTCCAACTCAGGCATCTTTTCATTGAATGGTTTTGAAAGCTTTAAGTTGATCCAGTTTACAGTTTTCTTTACCTCCTGGAAATCTCACGTGGTCTTGGATCCATCAAACCAACAAATCAGTTCACTTGAGCTCAAAGTATCAAGCACAACGAAGATAAACAGAGAAGTAAAGAAGGTTTTGGATTCGCTGCATCTGGATTTTCAAGACACCGATAGTGAAGTCATTAGGGAATCATTGGGAATACGACTTCAAGCACATTTTGCAGTTTGCTACAAATTCTGTTTGTACATAATGCAGACGCACACTCAGGAGGCCAATTTAACTGTTACGGTACATGGAGCAAATGTAGCATTTAAAAAGATCTAGATTTTTTTAGATCATTAATGCATCCTTCCCGGTTATTAGTCACCTGGTTCCTCCTATTGTGCATTCTGACCACCACGTCACCCATTCACTCTTTCAGATTTGGGTTGTTCTCTCGTCCGTCCCATTGGTAGGGAAGTTTTCAGTGTTTTCTAGCAAGAAAAAAAAAAATTCAAACCACTGTACATGTTACTCATCTAGTCCTAAATCTCTCACATTGTTGAGTCATCCTAGCAAAACAGCTGAATAAAACTGGAGAAAACACAGCACACCAAAGAAGCAGAATACTGCAAACCAAAGACATTTGTTACTTGCCATTTTCTAGCCTAAAAATACTGTGATTACTTTTAGAAATCAGAAAACCTCTGCAACTCCGAATGGCATTCGGCTCTTGCATTTGGCTCACTGTCAGGCTGAGTGGACAGGCTATGCCAAGGACATTTAGCCGAGCCACCAGGGAGTGGCCTTGCCACACCACTGTGGTTTCTGGCTGTCACCTTCCAACAGCAAGCAGGAGAGCGCCCACAGAACTCTGGGAGGTTGCAAAGGTCACGATGTGCATATTTACCAGTGAATGGCCCCAGGTGGGCACCATGGGGGTGTTCAAAGCAAGCCAAACGCTGCAATGATTCTTTACAGACACTTGAGACTGACTTTTTTTATGAATTACTTAATCGAAACCAAAGAAACTTTTT
Organism: Mormoops blainvillei; assembly: GCA_004026545.1. Classification (NCBI taxonomy): domain Eukaryota; kingdom Metazoa; phylum Chordata; class Mammalia; order Chiroptera; family Mormoopidae; genus Mormoops; species Mormoops blainvillei. The sequence goes on along the minus strand of PVJD01004731.1, from coordinate 18,259 downwards.
CTGCACCTACTTCTGCAACAAACAAAACTGTCCCGCTAAGATGAATAAATGAATATGTAAATCAATGAAAATCACCATGAACAAGAAGGAAGCACGCCAAAAAACAAACAAACAAGCAAACAAAAAAAAAAAACAGCGAGACACACTGTGTTCAAACAGACCTCTTGGGACATTTTTTGGAAGCAGATTTTAAAGGAAGGGTTGAGACAGGAATGGAAAGAAGGAAAAGCCTCAGTGGTTGCTGCTTCATTTGACAACTCACGCGGTAATCTTAAAGTTGAAGATTGTCTTTAATTTGTGCCTATGCAGTTTTTCAAAAGAACACGGAACAGAGCAACAGAAACCTCAACAGCTACAATACCAAAGATGAGGATTTCTCACACCTTTTGTTTCAGTTCATTATCTCCTCTTGCCTGGCTAACACACTAGTAAGTAGCGCCATTGATCTGTGTAAAGGTAATCAATTTTGTTTCTGAGCAACGAAAGGAAAGGGTCGTTTATTTGATTTTATTGTTTCCCCTTAATTTTGTTTTATGGCTTTTCTACCCCAACATGGAATCTCTCAAACGGTTCCATAAACTCCAAGTTTAAAGATGTTGGGATAGCGAACGATTCTCTCTTCTCTGCTCCTCAGAGTTTGGGGAATAATAGTCACTTGAATGTTCTTTGCTTTTCCCTTAGACTTACGGTTCCTTCTGTGTTCAGTCTCATCATCAGGGGAGGGGAGGGGAATGAGGGTCAGGGTTAGGGGTCTTGGTGACACATCCCCGCCCGAGCCACAGAACCAAAGAGTTGATAGAGGAATCAACAGCCTCGTCTTCATGTGATTGCTACATCCTAACAGGGCTTCATTTGGGGGTGGGGGGTAACATGTAAAAATAATTGCCAATTTCTACTTTTCTATTAGCTTTTTAAAAATCAGCTGTAAAGTTGCATTTCTAAAGAAATATATATATATAATATATGAACACATATATAGATTCAACTTGACATTGGTGATAACCCCAAAATTATTGCTGCCCAAATTCATGTCCTGTTTTTGTCAAGTGCTTCATTTATTAAGTACTCAGTTCAGAATTTTGCTCATTTCTCATGCCATCCCAAACTTCATTTGCCACTGTGGATGATTTGGAGTGTTCAGATTTCCATGAAAATTCCTGGGAAATGTTGAAAGTCAAGTTCAAGCATTTCAACATTTAAGCTGTTGATAAATGGATCCAAGGTGGAAATTAGTTTTATTTGTATTTGAAGTCATCTCTAATCTATGCCTCAACCATGATCGAGGTGGTAAGTGAGGTTCATGCATCAGACCCACCCCATACCTGGACCACGGCCAGTGGAGGGTTCATCTCCTATAACTTCCAGGAAGACTCAGTGGTCCATTCCCACCAGTTATGGAGATGAGGCCAGCCCAGAAAGCTGTTCTCCATGAGTTTCCCTGTCCTGTCAGGCTGCTCCAGATCCTCCTCAGTGAGTAGATCCACCAAAGGGACTTCTCATAGGGGAAGTCCAACTCCCGTTGCACTGGGTTGATCAGGTTTCCTCAGGGTGGTAATTACCAATTTGCGACCACAGCTGGCACTGGGGTGAGGCAGGGGCGCTGTTAGGGGTGGGGTGAGTGTGTCAGTCCTGGAGAGAAAACACCGAGCAGGGTTTGGGAAGAATCCCAGCGTCCTGCCCCTGGGAGCCCCATTGTCCCTTGTCCCACCTCTCCTACCATGTGGGTCTTCCTTTCTAGGGGCAGCAGCCATGGAGCTGTGAAAGAATGTGGCTCTCCATGACTTTTGTCCTTCATCCTACCTGGGGATGTTCCTTGACTTTTCCCTGTGTTTCTCTGTCTCTTGCTCATACTCCACATCTCCTTTGTCAAATGACCAAAAAACCCCAAAAAACAAAAAAACAAAAACAAACAAACAAAAAACCCAAACAAACAAAAGAGAGAGCTTATTTCAGCAGGGGACGGCTCCAGAGTGGCTGGTAAAAATGAATTCCAACTGGTATGTTTCCAAATGAATCCTTGTGACTTGTGGCCAATGGAAATGGTTGTTCTTACCAAGAGTAGATTGAGGAACAAGGCTGCTTGGTTTGATCAGTGAGTCTTTGGTACTCTCACCTCAGCATTTGTGTCTCTGGCATCCTCTGAAGATGTCTAAACCAAAAGAGGTTGCCTTGGTGGCCTGAGAGTTCAACATATACCTTCTGTGTTCCTGGTGACTGGAGGAAGATGTCATCATGTAAGAAAGGCAAGAACTTTCCTCCAAAGACTTTTGATAAGGGTCTCACCAAATAACATCATGCCAGAGAGAAATGCTTGCTTAAAAAATTTATTTACATACATATATAAATACATGTCTGTATGTATGTATCTATGTATCAAAATTTTAAGCCCTACAGAAATTCAATTTGTTAAAAATCTGAAAGAAAAAAAATTCCTACAAATTGAAAGATAATGGAATTTCACCCATAAATTTTCTCAAGCATTTTAAAATCTTATTTTAAGTTAATAATTTCAGAAAAATAAGCATTTGGTTTTATTATGGTTAGGGTCCATTTCCTCAGTCCGGGAAAAATTCTAGGCATGCCCCAGCCATCGGCAATGGGAGGGGCAGTTCTTAGCCAAAGTTCACATTCTTGAGGCACCAGAGGTCTGCAGGCTGTTGAGTGGAGAAATACTTTTCTTTATTCCTTTAGGTAAATAGGCTTGCTTTAATTTTACTTCCAATGTGATTCTGATGCTGGGGATATAATTCTTTCATTCCAGAAAATTTCTATTAAGAGCCAATATTTTTTAAAAGGAAAACAGCAACAATAATAAAGACTGGACCCCAGTATTAAAGACTTTTCAAAATGTAACATAGGGTGTAGTTCGTACCACTCGGAGGTGCAGGCAAGAATGAGTCATGAAGGACCCAGCCTGACGCCTTCCCTGGGGAGCACTCTAACCTCTCTGTCTCTGTCCTCTGCGTCGCTGTTCCTGCAGGCTCTTGGCAGTTATGGGTTTAGGAAATCTAAGCTAATTTTCATTTAGCACTAAAGTAAAATAAAAAATTAGGAAGGTAAATCTGAGATATATATATATGTGTGTGTGTGCGCATATATATATATATATATATATATGCCTTTTTGCAAGTCAATGCATTTCAAAGCCAAATATGAATACCTTTTATATGATCAACTATTTTACCTTATCTATGCTGGGCACCCACCTATCGATACCAATAAATTGAAGTTGAACAGATTTTTAAAATCACTACTATCTGGATCTACAGGGAATGACACGTCCCCGCTTTTGCAGATGTGGGCAGGATTATCCAAGAGTCTGGATGATGATCATTAGCATGGTATCATGACAACATACCCGTGCGGTGAAGTCTGGCTTTCAGGAAGCTGTGTAGTAGGAATTTTTTTAAATATAAAAAGAACAGCCTGGGTTCCAGTGTTGTCAAAGAATAATAGACTCTGTTAAAAAGTAGAGGAAAAGAAATGATACATGCGGTCCAGGTTGACCCCAAGACCCAGACACGAGTACCGTGAAGATAATTGTCCCAGTTCCTAACAGATCGAGCAGATTTTTTGTGGCCGTTGCTGCCGATGCTGTGTGATTCCGACTTGTTAGCTCAACCAGGAGGAGTGAGTGGGAACCAGTAGATGGAGGAGGGAAAGAGCTGGTGCCTCGGACTTCCTGATATTTACCTGCAGGACTGGGTAGCTTTAACAACTTTGTACGCTTCGCTAAGACCAAGTCACCTCTAAAACAGCAGGAGATTCTAGTTATCAAAAAAGGCTACAAAATCCTTACTCAAGGAAAAAGGGGCACTTGAATTTGTATAAATCTCCTAAGTTAATGACATTGGCTTTAAATATGGATATTTAAAGCCCTATTGCCCGGCCCCAATGCCCATTTTCTACCCATGATTTCTTTCTTTCCAAGGGCAGGGGAAAGGGAGGGCTTGTTTATTTGTTTTAGGAAGTCTCAGAATGCATTATAAAATACAAAAATAATTATTAAAATAATATATGGTTTCACATAGGTAGACACAAAGCTTAAAATGGAGGCCTTATACTTGATGGGCCATGGCATGAACCCCACAGGGACCAGAAATGCTCGTTGTTCTCAGATGCCAAATTAGCCAGCTAGTCCCTTTTTAGTAGAGATAATGTGTATAGGAAAAAACACATTACGACTGGTTTGGTCATCCCGTGGAAGTCTTCCACTCTGCTCCATCTTCTGCAGCAGGCATTTCTGATCACATAAACCTTGGTAGATGAGTTTGCCTCAAGCCTATACAGTCAGTCTGTCAGCCTGGGTTGTATACAGATTGGCATACATCTTTCAACATGTATTCTCATAGACATCCTTATAGCAACACACATTACCTTTGTGTGTCTAGACTGCACAGACACGTGTGTGCAGACATCTCCATACTGTCATCCGTTACAATAAATAAATTTTAAACGATCATTTCACATGCATGTGGACCTTCTACAATGTACATTGTTTTCATTATTTATTGTAACATGGAAAACTAAAGTGCAGGGGAAAAAAAGAGAGTATCCCAACATCTTCTTTGTGTATACTTGGAACTGCTTTCATTTGGGCACATCCAAGATAAACTCAACTTTCAAGGACCCTTGGATATTATTTAATCATCTGCGTAAGAATGATACATGTGCTTGATTACTTCGGTTGAATAGCTTTATTCTGGATCTCTCATAACTAAAGCTAAATCCAAAGACCTGAAAAGGGACAAGAAAGAAAAAAAAAGAAAAAGAAGGAAAAAAATAGCAAAACAAAGTGCGAACTAACAGGGAAAAAGTGGGCTCTGGTTTCCAGGGTTGAGACCATGGCGACGTGGTATTGTGGGAGCGGCACTAGCTGGGGGGAGGGGTGGTGATTTTTTTTTCATGCTTGTCACATCGAAACGGTCTTTATGAACATGAGTAAGTTTTAGAGGTTATAATTTCCTGCTTTATTTTTGTTTAGACTGTTGAAAGGGGTTAATACATTTTGTCCATCAAAAAATGAAGACGGTAAAAAAAAAAAACCCACATTTTTTTCTTGTCTCTTTGGGTTATGACCCAACAAGCAAAGTACGATTTATGTAATTAATTTATTTAAATTAGCTTCTAGCACAGAAATGTATAGGATTTGGGTAATTATTTAATCATCCTTTCTTAGTTTGATTTTACTCCTTGTGCTTATTTATCAAAATCTGGACCAGTGGTATGCATCAGTGATGCAAAATCACTTTTAGAATTCTCTTGAAGGTTAGTTTGCTTTATAAAGCAGTGAAATTCTGTTACAGACAGGGAAGAAATACAGGTTACAAAAAAAATTGAGTTATGTTTCCTTGTTGAATTAACTTTGAAATAGTTTAAATAACAATTCTTAAATTATTTAACTTAAGTTCAGAGCCCCACCTGGTACCAGGCGAACTTCACCTTTTAATTATTGGGGCCTGCAGAGTCTTCATAGTGTAACTTATTTATTTAACTTATTCCGCATCTGCAAAAGGTGCACTGTATAGTTTATATTTTTATTTAAAACAACAGAGAACGCTATAGTTTATTTGCGGTCAGAACAACAGAGCAGAGTTTGTGGACAAGCAATGACTATTCAACCTGCACCCGTGCATTCAGAAACCATAAGCCGAGACCCTGCTCCACCAGCCTGGATTTCGGGGCTTCTATACAGAAACTGGAAAAATGCATTTAAAAAATCATAACAGCAAAAAGAGAGAAACCCTTACACTAGCTGCTTCCAAGAATGAACTCTGTGTGTGTGTGTAAAACAACAAAACAAAAAAGGAGAAAAAAAAAAAGCAGAAAAAAGAAAAAAAAAGGAAAAACTTTCTATTTCTAGTGAGAACCAAAGAAGGCTACCTCACTGACTTTTTCCATTTGTAATTTTAATCGTGTTGAGACACCAAAGATACCAAAGATTTCTTTCTCTGTGCGGTCTGCATTTTGCTTGTGCTCTTTTATAATTTTAACTCTTCTCTCTGACATATGGTATGTACAGCCACAGCTCAGATACCCCACAGAATTATCTGTGCGACAGCGGCTGCCAATTCGGAAAGGGATATTTTCTGTGTTTCTCTCATTTGTTCACTGTCCCTGTCGCATATTCAGGATGCAAGTTCAGATGCTGCTGTAATTGGATTCCTTAAATTCCAGTCCCAAATGGGTGAAGAAGTCTGGTTGGAAGTGGCCTTCCATCCTAGCCATGCCCTTGCCCCTGCTGTGGAGCTATCACAGAAAAGATTTCCGATTATTGGACCATAGAAACCGTGATCACTGAGCAGGAGAGCTAGAAAGGGCCTTAGAAGTCATTCGGTCCACCACCCCAGATGCCTGGAGGAATGAATAGTTATCCTAGTGAAACAGCTACATAGAGGCAAAGGCTTCTTGTCCCAGTGCTCAGTGCTGCCTCTGCGTGAGACAGGCCACCCCTGGGCAGAGAGTGAGGTGGCCGTCCTTTAGCAACAGGTACGGCCTGGGGCTTATCCCTTAACATTTTCAGTGGGTAGAAACAGTCACAGGAATTTCAGTGTTTGTCCAGTTACAAACTCAGCAGAAAGTCACATTCACATATGATTTGTGGCTGTAAATGTGGCCAACCGTGAAATATTAGGGCCCATAAAAAGGTTTTTGCCTTGGAAGCAGGCATTGATCCAGTGAGGTCACAGTTGAAGCTCCCCGTTACAAAGTGTGGTATACACACACCTTTCATTTAATGAGGAGAGAGAGTTGGTCTGTTGGGTTTAATTATTATGGATATTTTAGGTCAGTATCAGAGAAATTGGATCACTGTTTGCACATGTGACCTTTCGGCTGTTCAGCTTTCCTTCTTCCTCTTGCGTGTGTTTATATTTCATTTCTAGTCCAACTCTGTTTATGAGAGAAAATTAAGCCTTACATTTGAGGATTATTTATTGTAAATGGAAGATGACCCCAAAACTTCCAAGGAATAAATAAGCCAGTTTAAGAAGTGATTACTTAAAGTTGCTCCTCTCTTCCCTTCATACTCATGAAAATAATTGGTCTTCTTTGGATTTCATTAAATGATTAAGTCACTATTAAGATCCATTCATTAAAGTGACTTGTATGTTAGCCAATGAATCATTCTCAGCGTCTGACCAAATGGGTTGCAGATGCGTGCACAGGCCCCACCTCTCATCTTTATAGCTGTTTATTGAGCACTAATATTTTGTATTTCACATGATGTGGTTATCTTTGAGCTTTTAAGGGGACCATTTAAACAATGAAGCTAAGAAGGAAAAAGACCCACCAGCATGTGCCTCGACAGAGTGTAGCCGGTAGAGGGATTCAGAAGACAGATTGGCCTCCTTTAGGGAACTCACCCCCTTTCTCTAGTTTCCAAGCACGGTACTGACATGTCAAAGTTCCCTCCCATCCAAACAAGCCGAAAGCTCCACCTTCCCCTTGTCCATGGCGGACTTGTAAGGCCTTCCTTCCAAACAGCAAATTGCATTGGTTTTCTTCCCCAGTTCCTATTGGAAATAGAATTCTCAGAACACCTGGGAGGCACAACGAAGGTCAGATCACTGAGCAGCAGAGCGCTCCCCTACCAGCCCCCCCCCGCCCTCCTACGCCAGGCCCCTACAAGGGGGAACCTAAAGAGAGCGATGGCAGCCTGAACACAGAAAACATCCCTCATTGGCAGACCCTTCTCAGCAATCCCCCTCAGCCTCATGCTTCACTTGCAAAGTGTGACATAACCACGGGACGAGTGCCTTGCTTGAACCAAAGCAACGATTTAGCCAGTCTGGACCTCTCTGCTTTTTTTAATCCTTCCTGTGAATACCTCAGCTTCAACTGGGCCTCCATACAGTAAATTGGTGGGCTTATTGTACTGTGGTGCTTTGCAATGCAACCCTGCAAAGAACAAGATTTGTACTAATACCAAAGGTTCTCTCTCTGTCTCTTCCTTCTGCTCCCCCCCCCCACCCCCACCCTTCCCCCTTTTCTAGTTCTTCACGGTTCCAAAGCTTTAATATGAACCCGGGCATGTTGGCAATGCAGACCGCGCAATTCCTTACCGAATTTTCTCAGATATACCTCATAGATAATAGTGTTTAGAGTAATGTTATTATAGCGTATGTAATAAATTATTCACTGTTTCTTTTGGTAACTGTGATTTAAAAAAAGAAAAAAGAAAAAAAAAGCTTTATACGTTTTAGGTTGTGCTTTTGTAATAGACGAAAAGGTGCGCTTAAAGAAAAAAAAAAATGTATGTTCTTTTTTTTCCCCTTTGGATTTTATTTATTCTGGATTGGGGAAAGTTGCAGAATGAGCCCAAAGTTTACAGTTTCATATTTTGCTGAAGAAACAATCTGTGTTCATTTGCTCTGTTGAAAAAAAATGATTATTTTCTACATTTGTGCTACTTGGTCTGAACAATTAATTGTTCTGTGTTAACAGTGTAGTATTATAATTAGCAACTGCCAATCAGTGCTATAATTTTATGCATGAGGCTAAAAAGTTAGCAGTGTGATGCATTGTGGTCTTAATAGCAGCATTTCATTTGGAACTAGACCCTCCCCTTTGGTTCAATGGACTTTATTTATGCATGGGCGCCAATGGTTTGTTAGCAGTTGTGGAACAGTCGTGTATACATTAAACTGTGAAAATGTACACAGTTCAGCCTCAGACGCTGGTAATATTGGTTCTATTGGGAAACGTCTCACCTCAAAAATACCTTTACATCTGTTGGGATTTCACAATGAGTCAGATTGGACCAGGTTCAAATTTAACGGGAAAGGTCATTCCAAGCTTGAGTTAGCCAGCTTGCCGTCCCCAGCCGGGGCCCTCAGAACCCAGCTGTCTCACGCTATGCGAGAGGGGTTTGGAAACGAGCGTTGAAAGACAACTCCGCATTTTCAGTCTCCACTAAAAGGCACCCTTTTGGCTTTATGTCCATGACCTCAGACCTAACTGGCCATGTACGTGGAGATGTGAACTCATCCCGTTCCAGCCTCTCCTGGATTCCTGCTCGGGATTGGCCACTTTGATTGTGCTTGGTTTCTTTTAGTATTTTGTTGTCAGGTCAGTTCCCAGTAGAAACTCAAATGGCATCAATATCAGTAATTATTCTATGGCTTTTTTGGGTCCATTCTCCTGGACAACTCCACCAACTATTCCAGTGATTCGGGCAAAAATAGGTGGCCATATTCCTCCCTGGAGTCAGAGATGACTCTGGAACTCACTCTCTCCTGCTGGACAATGTTACGTCTCTCCTGAGGGGGGTGGGTGGTAAAAGAAGTTTCGAACCCCAGTTTAGGAAAACCATCTTGGTTTAAACTCCCCAGTTATCTGAGGCCTCCATATCTCAAAAAAGTATTTTTCCATTGATTGGATTGGGCACACTTGTGCTGTCTTATATTTCGGTTCTGAGACCCACTCTCAAGTTTCATACCTTTTTCCCAAATCAAAATGCTTGACATAAAGCCAAATCAACTGCCCAGAACACTTGGCATAGGACAGTGCCGCCCAGTGGTGGGAAAGCAGCAGTCTGCCATGCAAAACATCAGAAATCACCAACTGTAGCGCATGCATATTACTTGCCAATGAGACTCTGCTGGGAGTGCGCTTTCATTAATAACACGAAGACACATATTTTTTTGGCCTTATAAAGTAGATTGTGATCATGAAAACTTTGTAATAGATAGTTTTTTCTTTTTATTTTCCCCCTTGTGGACCTGCCAAAGATGGGAATGGATACAAGAATTTTAAGTTGGCTTTTGTAAGACAGTTAATGATTGTAATAGCGTTTAATCTTCCAGAAAGCTTTATGTGTTCTTCCACAATAAACCGAATCGATGATTTGTTTCAGTAAAGTTCTCACACTCACAAGCCCACAAACTGTTCCTCCTGATGCAGATATTGTAGCATCTGCAAGGTTCAAATGCATTTTCTATCCAAAGTAAACAGAGGAGTGTCTGAGACATGAAGGTGCCCAGCCCTTTTCATTAGAAGCAACGCCCGGGTCTGGCCCACTAGGATTTGCCAAGAAGACTTGTCTTATAAAACTTGAGGTATATTTTGTTATGCCATCATATGTCCTTTTCTTTTATTTGTTTTTAAACTTTGTGGAAAGTGATATGTTGAATCAAGTGTAAGCTGAGTTTTCCAGACAACTGACGTAGCTACATCGTGAATGTTATTTTGTTATTAAAGGGTTTTTACTCGATGCTTTGTGCCCGTGGGTGTCCTTTTCCTTGGAGACACAGAGCTGTGGAACTGACCTCAGCTTGGCCTGGATTTCACTCCTGCTCTCATGGTGGGACTGTGAGCTTGGCCTGGGAAATGAAAGGTCATGGGCTAGAAGGTAGATTTTGGCGCTACAAAGAGATCTCCGTAACCATCTGCTTTAAAGAGAGCTGGGCCCAAACTTTCTCACCTCACTCTGTCTTGACCCCAGCACTTCTCCACAATCCGTTGGCCTTGGGCACATGCCAGCATCATGGCAGACCCCAATTCTTACACAAAAGGCAAGAAGAGAAAATAGTATTCCTCAGTCTTCCGTGGCCCACCAGGCACTCACCTTTCCCCGGGCTTGGCTCCACCAGCCAAGGCTGTGGGTGGCCCATCTGGTTGGCTGTACCTGTGCCATCGCCAAAGGTGTCTTCCTCCACCTTGACTACTGCAAAGAGTCCAGATCCCCGTGGCCCAAGGGCAGGGGGTTTCTTTCAAATCAAGCCCCCCCTTATCCCCTCTTCCTCTGCATCCTGGTTTAGCTATTCCATCTGTAATTTGTACACTGACTATTTGGAAAACAGTGAAAGGGATGGATGGGTTTATCTTTTGTTTGGTTTCTAATTTATAGTTTAGCTATTCCCAGGTCTTTGATCTGAGAAAATACAGGGAGGAAGAGGAGGCCTGGTCGCTCTCTCGGGGTGCCACACACGCTGTGCATGATCTGGGTCTTACTTAGGGGACAGGCTGAACCATAGCTATTGAGCCAAGAAAATGGCCCATCAATAATGTCTCCTTCATCTCCGCTTGAAACACCTATTCAAAAGCTATGGGACTTGGGGGGTTTTCCCTCCATTTTCCTTGCTTTGTCTCAATTTGGCATTTAGCTTAAGCGTCAGTTTACTGTCTAGCAGAATTTTTTTTTTTTTTTCAGATTATGACAAGGAACCTGCTACATGTAAGAAAAGTTAAAGTATTTGAAGACTTTTGGTTAGGTAATTATATCATTAACAGATACTCCTTGAAGCTAAATTACTTCCTTTCTTTATTGGGTTGTTTTGTGTTACACTAGTCCAAATGATACCAGCAAACTTCCTATCATGACAGGTTGTAGGACACCTGGCAAATTGGAATTCCTGAAATAAGCAGACACTGACAAACTGAAAACATCTAAGTTTGGTGGGCAGAGACTGAGATGGTACAGGCACGATCTTGGTGCTGGTTTACCTTGCAACCCATATAGCCAATCACCAAACTTTATTTCCCCCCCTCAATCCTACGGCACGGCAGCCTCTTCTCCCCGGGCTAGGATGGCAGAGAATTTCATGGGCAAAGATAATAAGGGACTGACCAACATTTCAGCTGGTTCTCTCTTTCCGTTGGTTCAGCCTTTGCTTTTCTCCAAGAAGGTGTTTTTCGGGACTCCAGAGAGAGAGCCTGGCCATTTCTCTTTTCATCCTTGCTATTCTGATCTTTCTACCCAAATAACATTTTATCAGCACAGGAACTGTAGATCCTTTCTTGGTCAATGAATTCTTACTAGAGAGCCCATCCTCCCACCGGAGTGAGAATATGTTCCAGTATCTTTTCTTTCCTTGGTTTTTTTTTCTGGATCAAGTCCGTCCTTTTCATTTCATGTGCTGGTCTGTGGGGCTTGAATCCTTTCTTCCATCTGTTGGTTACTTCATGGTTTTTAAGGGGACTAAAGGAGGAAAGGGAGGGAGAGGGAAAGAGAGAAGAATTTGTCCCAGCTCTATTTAAAGTTATAAAATGGAGAGAAGAGACTCCTCTTTAAGCCATGGGGAAAATGGCTACCCAATGGTTAACCTTCCCTGTGAGAGGCCACATCCTGCCACACGGCTTCTAGGGCAGTCCATCCAGAAACCCAGCCGTTTCATAGAATCCAGCTACCTTTCATAGGCCTCTTTCCAGATTCCAAGGTGACGAGAGATCAGAGTCACGTGCACACCTCTGGCTCTGGTTCCTTGCTTTACCCACAGATATTATTTCCAAGAAAAACATAGTGGGGGGAGGGGCTTTAAACTTTCATGTTTTAATCAATCCCTTTGACATAACTTCTCATATTTAAAATCAGGAAAATACGCCCCTCCAATTGGCATACCTTTCTGTTTTGGAAAAAAAAAAGAAAACCCTAGTTAATCCACATTCTTATTTTCTTTTCACCCTGAGCTAAATTTCCAAAGCATATTATAACCTAGATTTTGCCCCGTCTCAGACATGTTAAGTCAGATTGTGCTGAAAGATTTTCCAGAGATGGTCAACAGGGTGTATGTTCAGTGGCTGCCCTGAAATCCTGGTGGGAATGAGGGTCACACACCGTTAGCAAGGGGCTGCCCACCACTTAATAAGCTCCCAGTCCTTTGGAAGATTTCTTTGAATGTTAATTGCATTTTCAGTTTGCTCATTTCCCGCCCTGATGTTTTGTCTGCAACATTGCTTACACTGGATTCTTTCTATTTTTATTCCTGTCATTAAATGGTAGTGCTGTAAATTCTGCAATTAATGTCAAATAAACTGCTTTCATTCATTGACCATGGCTCAGTTGGCTTTTTTCTCTTTTCATGGGAAGGATTAAGTATCTTTCCCCACCACCATATCCCACTATAGTTTTATAAAGAACAACAAAGTCGCTCTGCTCAGTAAGACTGCAACTTCTTACCTCTGCCAGGATACAAGGCACACTTTATAATGAATAAATCTGTCATCCATGTCGACAGTCACAAACTGTTAGGGATTTCTCTGTAAGACTGCCTTATTCTTAACTCATTAGAACTTTAGAGATAACCTATCCTAATATTACCCTTGTACAGATTTCATAGGAGTTCGTGCATGGCAAGTCAAAAAGAGGATCACAGTATTGTCACCATATAGAAGAATCGAGAAAAACAAACAAACTTGGACCTGGGAGGCCTCATATGGATTCTAGACTCGGCCACAAATTAGTTACATGGCTTTGAGCAGGGCATTGAACTCTTTGGGCTTCAGTTTCTCTGACAAGGTTAGGTTGGAATAGGTTATATCTCAAGCCCCTTCTGTCTTTTGTCAAAGGATTTTGAAGATATTTTAATCTTGAGTATAGGTCACTGTTTGTCTTATTATTTTCTTTTTTTAAAAATATACTTGTCTTTTCTTTTTAAAGATTTCAGTTATTTATTTTTAGAGACAGGGAAAGGGAGGGAGGAAGACACGGAGATGAAACATTGATGTGCAAGAGAAATACTGTTCGGTTGCCTCGTGCGTGCCCACTACTGGGGACCTGGCCCACGACCCAGGCATGTGCCCTGACCAGGAATTGAACCCACAACCTTCCATTTGCAGGCTGGTGCTCAATCCACCGAACCAAACCAGCCAGGGCTTGGCTTATTATTTTCTATAAATTAATGCATTAAAGAGTTCTTTTATTAATTTTAAATTTAAATATCCCCGAGCATGAAAGGAGTTCCATTAGGTAAATTCTAATCTAAGTGAAAGACCCGCCTATAACCCAGCCCATGAAGCACTGGGTACGTTTATCTAGACAGTGGTTTTTAATTCATTAGAATCACCCAGAGAGCTTTTAAAATGTACCGATACTTAGGCCCCATCCAAACCAATCGGATTTGACCTCCGACATTTATGTATTAGTTAACTTCCAGTGTGTAACACCACTCACTCTAAAACATAGTGGCTTAAAAAGAAACAACCTTGTTATAGCTTCCAATCCTGTTGGTTGTCAATTTGGGGCGGGGGGGGGGGGTTCTCACCTGGGTGGTTCTCTCTGGTCCTGACTGGGCTCACTGGCACATCTGGAGTCAGCTCCCCACATTTTCTCAGGACTGGCTAGTCTAAGATGGCTTTTGATTGGACAGCCCTTGAAACCTAGGCATGGAACTGGGGGAGTCACTTCCGCTGTCCTACTGACCAAAGAAAACTGTCATAGGTCTAGCTCAGATTCACAGATGCAGGAGTGGAAAGAAACTCCACCCCTTAAAGGGAAGAGCTGCACAATCACATTGCCATAGTGAAATTTGGCAGCCATTTTTTGCAACCTACTCTAGTTCCTACATTTGAAAGCTCTCCTAGAGATTCTAGTATCCAGCTAAGTTTGTAACACGCCAAGCTATACAATGAAGGCATTTGCAAGAGTTGGCACAGATAGGGGCTGAGGTTGTGGGGGGAAATGGAAAAAAAGTAGGCTATGCAATGGTGCTATTAAAGATAGCTACCATATTAAAAAGGAAGTCTGAGAATGGCGGTTACCAGATGGGAAGGCGGTGGGTGAGGCAGGGCAAGGAAGGTAAAGGGGGTTAAATACATAGTGACACAAAGAGACTGGACCTGAGGCGGTAAACACACAGCAGAGTATACAGATGTATTATGAAGCTGTACACCTGGAACTGATACAATGTTATTAGTGCTACCCCAATAAATTTAATTTTAAAAAACTTTTTAAAAGCCTGAGGCTCAGAGAGGTTAAGTGTCTTGCCCTAGGTAACACAGTAGTGGAGTGAGGATTTGAGCCCAGAACCGTCTGCTTCAAAGCCCACCCAAAAGTACATAAAAGTGCTTGTTACACATGGATTCCCCAAGGGAAAGGGGAGAGCCACGTCATGGCACTAGTGGCAGGGCCCACCCGTGAACACCGAGTCATAAGGCACTACTCAGCAATTAGCTTCGATGACACAGGTGTTACTGGTAGATAAATAAACTTGCTTGTTCTGCCGTGAAAAGACTATTCATGAAACTTACTAAGTCCGAGGCCATACACGACATGTAGGTTCTTTACAGTAGCTAATAACAGCCACCCAAAGGCTTTGAGATGGGCAACAGTTACCTTCTTCCCCCAAACTTTCTGCCAGATTTTATTTATTTATTATTTTTCAAAGATTTTATTTTCAGAGAGATGGGGAGGGAGGGAGAAAGAGAGAGAAACATCGATGAGCGACAGAAACATCAGTTGGTTGCCTCTCCCACGCCCCCAGCCAAGCACCTGGCCCACAACCCAGCATGTGCTCTGACTGGAAATCGAACCAGCCACCTTTGGTTCATAGGCTGGTGCTCCATCCACTGAGCCACACCAGCCAGGGCTGTCTGCCAGATTTTAAAGGAAGTGAAGTCAAATTGAACAAATTCTGTTTCTCAGATCAGGCACAACACTGTGCATACCATGTGCTGTGTAAACTCAATGCGGTCTGAGGTCTCCGTCTTGTTGGGAGCACCAACTGCACTCCGGATAAACCCAGAGACAGTAGAGAGGCAAGCTTCTGTTAGCACTCGGGCAGCCTCAGACAACAGGCAACCTCCCAATCGAGAATAGAACACAGGACATTGTAGAAATCAGACCACCTGTGCGTTCCCTGATGCTGCAGGCTCAACCTTTCCCTGAGTTCTTATACTCTGGTGATGCAGGGGAGCGGGAGAGGGAGCCTCCAACCCCTCATCGTAAATACTTGCAACCTTATCTATCACCAGCAGAAAACCTGAATAGACTCATAACAACTAGTGAAACTGGAGCAGTAATCAAAAAGCTCCAGCAAACAGAAGTCCTGGACCAGGTGGCTTCCAGGAACAATTTACCAATCATTCAAAGAAAAACTAACACCTGTCCTTACACGACTCAAAAAATTCAAGAAGGGAGAAGACTTCCAAACTCTTTTTATGAGGCCAGTATTATCCTAATTTAAAACCATGTAAAGACACAACAAAGAAAGAAAATTATAGGCCAAAATCCCTGATGAACACAGATGCTAAAATCCTCAACAAAATATTAGCAAACTGAATCCAGCAATACATTAAAAAGATCATCCACCAGGATCAATTGGAATTTATTTCAGGGATGCAAATGTGGTATAATATTTGTAAATCAATAAATGTGATACATCACATAAACAAAATGAAGGACAAAAATCATATGATCATATCAGTAGATGCAGAAAAAGCATTTGATAAAATCCAGCACCCATTTATGATAAAAAACACTCAGCAAAGTGGGACTAGAGGGAGCATACCTCAGCATAATAAAGGCCATGTATGAAAAACCCACTACCAACATCATACTCAAAGGGCAAAAGCTAAAAGCATTTCCCTTAAGATCAGGGATAACACAGGGGTGTCCACTTTCAACACTCTTAGTCAACATAGTACTGGAAGTCCTAGCCAGAGCAATCAAACAAGAAGAACTAAAAGGCATCCAAATTGGACAGGAGGCAATAAAACAGTCATTATTCACAGACAACATGATGCTGTACACAGAAAACCTTACGGTCTCCACCAAAAAACCACTTGACCTAATAAATGAATTAGGCAAAGTAGTGGGATACAAAGTCAATATTCAGAAATCGATCACATCTTTATACATCAGTAATGAACTATCAGGAAGAGAAACTAATGAAAACAATCCCATTTACTATAGCAACAACAACAAAAAGTACATAGGAATAAATTTAACCAAGGAGGTAAAGGACCTTTACTGGGAAAACTATAGGACACTGAAGAAAGAAACTGAAGAAGATACAAATAAGTGGAAGCATATACTGTGTTCATGGACTGGAAGAATTAGTATCATTAAAATGTCAATAGTACCCAAAGCAATCTATAGATTCAATGCAATTCTTATTTAAATATCAATAGTATATTTCACAGATGTAGAACAAATATTCCAAAAATTTATATGGAACCAAAAAGGGCCCTGAATAGCTTTAGCAATATTGGGAAAGAAGAACAAAGTTGGAGGAATCACAACACCTGATATCAAACTATACTACAAGGCCACTGTCATCAAAAGGGTCTGGTACTGGCATAGGAACAGACACGGAGGTCAATGGAACAGAAGAGAGAGCCCAGAAATAAACCCATATCTTTATGGTCAATTAATATTTGACAAAGGGGGCACGAGGATACAGTGGAGTAAAGACAGTCTCTTCAATAAATAGTGTTGGGAGAACTGGATTGGTACATGCAAAAAAATGAAACTAGACCACAGTCTTACACCATACCCCAGAATAAACTCAAAATGAATAAAAGACTTAAATATAAGTCATGATACCATAGCAATCCTAGAGGAAAACATAGGCAGTAAAATTTCAGATATCTTGGGTAGCTGTATTGTTGCTAATACATACCCTAGGGCAAGGGAAATAAAGGGGAAACAAACAAACAAATGGGACTACATCAAATTTAAAAGTTTCCGTACAGCTAAAGAAACCACCACCAAAATGAAAAGGGAACCCACTGTATGGGAGAACATATTTGCCAATGTTGTGTCAGACAAAGGTTTAATCTCCAAAATATATAAAGAACTTATACGACTCAACACGAGAAAGTCAAACAATCCAATTAAAAAATGGGCAACGAACATGAACAGACACTTCTCCAAGGAGGACATACAGAGGGCCCAGAGACATGTGAAAGGATGCTCAGCATCGCTAGCCATCAGAGAGATGCAAATTAAAACCACGATGAGATAACACCTCAAACGTGTCAGAATGGCCATCATTAATAAATCAACAAACAACAAGTGATTGATGGGGAGGGGGCAGAAAATGCACCGTTGGTGGGAATGCAGACCGGGGCTTCTACCCCTGTGTTCCTTCAACAGGAAGTCCTAATTACTAAGCAGCAGAAAAGGTTAGGAGTAATGGGAAACGGTTCCAAAACCTCCACAAAATAGATTTACATCTGTGAGATTGTAGAGCTGCTCAGTGCTAGCTCACTTTTTTTTTTTTTTTTTTTTGCTGTCGTTTTAAAAAGAAAAATACAGTTTATTTCAGGCTTACAGAAACATTCAGAGCACTGCTGTGCGCCATACGTCCGTTTGTCCAAAGGACCCGACTGCTAGGGTGGCCCAGAACTGCTCCCTTGCTGAGCTCAGAATCTCAGCTCCCAGAAGGATGACTCCAAGGCTACTTACAACAGGTCAAGCAATAGATTAAACATTAAGGTATTGTTTATTCAGGTCTGAAGCGTCATCCCTGGACTGGGTGGAACTGGATGAAGACTTCGGAAAGAGATTGGAAGACACTAAAAACAAAGCCCGGCTCCC